>VZTL01011776.1:0-27545 GCA_013400535.1 Scopus umbretta
CTGAGTAGAAAACTATGTTTGCTTTTAAATTCATACCTACTAAGCGCTTCTTCCATCGATTCCAGTCCCTGGGCATCTCTCACTAACAAAATCCTCTCAGGAAGCACTGAGGCTACCTGCAGGCTCCTCTCCGTACCTTTATTTCTGCCTTGGTAAACCAAGAGGAAAGGTCTTTGTTTGCTTTGTGGAAAGCAGCCCTCGTATGAGCAGCTGGACAAGCAAAGCTTGGCTCTTCAGGGCTGGATCCTCCGGTGCCTGCCCAGGGTGCGAGCTGTGATTGCCCCAGTTGGGGCATTTGGGGCATCTCTGTCTTATTTGGTGCTTATTGATCTCTCTCCGCATCTTTTCCTTCAGCATGGGAATAATGAGATTCTCATGGCTGTGGCTGTGTCATCCCTAATTTCATAATTCTGCAGCCAGGGCATCCAGCAAAGGATTGCACAGGGACCACACTCACATCGACTCCCTTGGGACCCATGGACATGTGCCAAACCCTGACCCATGGGGCTGTGACCATACAAATTTCTCAAGAGCCCTAGATTATCTTTTCACTGCCTGTATCCAGAAGGAGCTGGATAAGCACTTTTGGGGAACAGCTTTCTTTTCCCTGGCTCTGGACACCACCAGGAGCTAAACTGTCCCAGGCTTGATAGGAAACGTGCCACCTCCAAGCACATGCTGCACTGAAAATCAAGCTGTGAGTATCCATAAGGTGTAGACAGGGCTCATCCGTACTGCAGAGATAACTGGGACTGGGCTTTTGGCAAAAATCTCTCCCTGCAGGAAACAAGAAACCTGCCAGAATATTTTTTTTTTTGAAGTTTTGTACCTACTGTGCTTTGCCTACTCACTGAAAAGGCTGGGATGCTGGTTGGAAAAATACCTCCCATCAAAATTAAAATTTTTAAAATGTGTTGTTTATTTTTTTTCAACTCAGGATGTGGAAACATCTTTATTCTCCTTCAAAAGTTGAACCTTTCATATCCAGAATTTTGGGCTGGAAAGTGATTTTGCTGTTTCCAGATTTCACAGCAGAGTGTCCATTTTCAGCTGCTGAGGACAGCAAACTCTTTTTTCTTTCATTTGCTTTTTCCCCAAAGCACTTTCATTTTCAAGCAAATGCTTTTGCAGAGACTGAACCTGGAGTTGCAACGATCTTTTTGCGGAAGTTGAAGGGATTTGCCCCCAGACCATGGCCAGGAGGCTGCTCCCACACCCTGGGCTTTTCTGGCATCTGGGCTCCAGCTGGAACCAAGCAACTTCCAGCCACTTCTGTCTTGTAAATATGTGGGCGTTTGACTTCCCAGGCATTTAAAGTGATTTATTGGTCTAATGACTCCAACCATGTGGCCCAGAGTGTCTATCTATCAAGTTTGCCAATGGATTCTCACGAGCTTTTAATGCTTTTCTTGGCAAAGTGGCCTCTTCTCCTGCAGCTTCAGCTCCCAGACTTCTGGCGTGACCATCCCCATCCCTCCCACATGTTTTGGCTGAAGTTCATTCATGATTTCTATTTTTAGCCACTCTCTTGTGTTCACCTTCTCTGACTTTTCAGCCTTTGTATGTTTTACCCCATGGCAACTTCGGTCTACGAGATCTCATTTTTATGGCCCTGGGAGTATGCTATTTATTAGTGTCGAATGTCTGATGTGTGCACCAAAAATCCTGCTCTTTACCTGTCCTTCAGGAGACACTGGAAGATCCCTCCGAGTTGAAATCCACTTAAAGGGTGGTCAAACAAAGACCAAACCAGCCCCAAATCATGCTGCAGTACCTGGCTGGTGGGGCCAGACGTGGTCCAGAAGATGCAACCCATACAAAACTTTAGGGAGCAGCAGCCACAGCAACCGGCATCTCCTTCCATGGCAGAGACAGGAGCTTTGTGAGATGTTGTAAGTCCCCCAGATGCCTTCAAGGTGGTTTTCAGAGAGTATTTTGCCAGAGCTGATGGAGCATCTTGCGAAGACTACGCCCAAGCCTTTAAGGCCATCTGAGCCCTCACTCAAAGAAATCCTGACTCCTCCTGCTTTGTCTGCTCACAGCCGCTGCACCTGGATCTGCCAGTGGCTAAGAGCAAGGAGGATGATGTCTCCAGGAAGGAGGCAGGAGACATTAAACCACAGCTTGCTCTTTAGCGGCTGCTGGTAGCGCAGCATGAGGCCATCTCAGCTTGTTAGCATCTAGCAGGCTGAGAAGATGCAGGCTGCTTGAGTTTTAACAACACACAAAACTCCATCTTCCTTTTAACCTTTTCTTTTTTTAATGCACGAGAAAAAAGAAAACCCACTGTGCTGCATTGTAAGGCTGGGTATGGTCTACCCTACAGAGGTTGGCTATGGTCTAAATTTTCATACCCTTGTATCTTCCAGAGATGTGTGACTGCCCAGCCTTCAGCTGGCTGCAGTCTCTGCTCTTCCATGAAACATCCAACAGCTGAGATGCATCAATAAAAATCACGCTAATGGAATCAGCTCAGGAAGAAGTGGAGCCAGAAAATGTTTCTAAATCCCCATGCTCTTAAACCCAAAAACTTAACCAGGAATGGTTTTACTGGGTCTAGGCAGCAGGAGGCTGGTGCCCATGGACTTTTCCAGTGAAGGTTTTCTATGCTGTAGCAAATATTAATAAGTAATCAGGAAAGTTTTTTTCAGAGAAAGGGTGCGATTGCCAAAAAAGATGCAGCCACCTGAGATAGAAATCTGCAGAAGGATTGTGCACCAGCAGCACAGACCTGGACGACCTTCTTTTCCAGACAGGGAAAACAAGCTGCTGCAGTACAGCCATCACCTCTGGTCCCCTTCTTCAGACAGGCTCAGCAGACTGAATGCAAAACATCTTGCAATGTACAGACATATCACAACAATAAATAGACAGTAATAGGGTAGCGGGGATGTGCCATGCCTTGTCTTTTACATTCCTTTCTCCTTTCATTGAAATGTGCTCTCAGCCAGCATGGGACTAATTTGCAGAAAATAATTTATCAAGTGCTTAGAGCTGCCCTTTTTGCTTAGCAGATCTTCTCACACTTCAGCATAGCTGTCTTCCGTGCTTGCTCAGCAGGTTGGGTTTCTTTTTTTTTTTTTTTTTCTGAAACAACCAATAATCATTGCTGCTTTTCTTGATCTTTAATCACCACTCTTCTTTTCCTGAAAAAGGGACTATTAGTCCCAGCAGGCAATGGGGTTTCGCATTGGCAGTGCAGTCTACTTCCAGCCCACATTCTCCACTGGGGCTGCAGGTCCCTTTTCCAGGGACATCCCCAAACCCTCGCCTGGCTCACTGAGTTGATTTCATGAAAATTTTAAGGTCTCTCCCACTGCTGAAGAAGTGGCAGAGCTGCTACTTGGTCTCTGGACTCAGGAATGAAGCCACTGCCAACACACTTGTTAAAGGGGAGGGCTTGAGTCAATGTGCTTGAATGTCACTTTATTTTCTTATTACTCTTTTGAGCCAGCTAAAGTTGATGGGTAAAGGAAAAGGTGCAATCAGCTGCCAGCATAGCAATGCTCCAAAACTCCCAGCCCCAGCTGTGTGGAGTTTCTCAAGGCTGCTCTCCCTGGCTGCTAAAATCTATGGCTTGGTGGAAAGTAATTGCTCTTTGAGCAGTGGCATGAAAGAAACCTGATTTCTTATGGCTTCGTGCCCTTTATCCCCCTCGAGTCCACTTTGCCTCCAGCAATGCGTGTGCATCCCCTGCCTCCTAGAACAACACTTACAGGAGAAAGCGGCAACTGCTGGGAGCAGCTCGGAGCCACGTGCATGGTTTATCAGCCCCACCGCTGCTGCGGCCATGCCTGTCTTCATCCCAGCAGAGCCGCCAACTTGGTTTCCCCTCTTCTACTCAGCCGGCGGTACTCATGTAACGTGCAGGACCTGAATTATTGCTGAGAACCCACTGCCAAATTTTCTTGGAACTGTCTCGTGGATTTGAAAGCTGCCACGGGTGATGAATGAGCAGACAAATGGGCTGACAACAAACTCTCATAAGGCATTTCCTCTGGAGATGGGGGTCAAAGTCATGATTTTCTATTGCATCCTTAAAAAAAAATAGCACAGCTACAGTTCCTGACTTCTTCATGACTCCATCCAAGCGCAGCACATCTGCGCCTGCCAAATCTGCTTGCAGATCTTGGTGGGAGTGAGGACAAGAGCTAGAGGAGAGCCAGGAGGCTGGTTATTGCGTTGAGGAAAATCCTCTGGCATGCCATGCCATGGGCTTTTAAAATGGTGGGACTGTGCTGCCAACCCTTGTGAGTGTACCCTGAGCCTCATCAGCTCCTCGCCGTGCGGGTGGGTGGAAGCAGAGGATTTGCGTGAGAATCACAGTTTTCTTTGCACATTTCTAGGCTTCCTCCTGAGTGTTCGAAACTGTGAAGTGAATGTCACCTTTCTTGCTCAGGAGTTGGGCGGAACAGGAAGAGAAAACAACACCCAATTTTGATTATTTATTTTTTTTTAAGAGAAAACTCTCATGATTGTTTAAGGCAATCTTGTGATTTTGGGGAGGTTTGCTGCTGGATGTTGCTCTGGGGATACAGAACAAGGGTGGGTGAGCACGGAAAAACGCCCAGCTGTTGAATCACTTCCAGAAGGTGTTGAATAGCTTCCAGAAGGTGTTGAATATCTTCCAGAAGGAGTTGAAGAGCTCCTGTCTGGTGACCACAACACCAAAGTGTCTCAGCCCTCATGGGATGATGCACCTACTCATGAAGTTTCTCCTACCTCACTTGATTCAGAGCTTCAACGTCTGAATACTTGATCACTGGGATGCCAGGAGAGGGGATGTAAGAGCATCAGGAGGCAGAGAAGAGCATCAGGAGGCAAGTGAGAGGACCAGGATGCATGTGTGAGGATCATGAGGTGGGAAAGAGCATCAGGGTGAGGGTGAGAGCATCAGGAGGTGGACGGTAACATCAGAAGATTGGTGAGAGCATCAGGAGATGGAAGTGTTTTTTCCTTGGTTTGTTTTTCCCAGCAACAGTGAAACAAAACACATTTCACAGCCTGCAGAATTTGAGCCTCACTTATTTTTTGACACCTTGAGGAGAGAAACACCAAAAGGTTTCTGTTCAAGGGGGTTTTGTGACTATGGACAGCTGCAAGACATGGCACAGTGATGGATGAGAGCAGAGAAGGATTGCAAAGAGCTTTTCCTTTAGGCCCAAGGATGGGTCTTTTCTCCCAAACCTGGGCTCTGCAGCTCCTATGAGTGTGGGTGGCACTGGGAGAGGCAATGGAAGATTTGTCACCCAGGGGCACAAGCAGGGAGGCAGCAGGATGTGAATATCTGCTGCCTGCTAAGGAGAACCCAGCTCCTTCGCTTCCAGCACCCATAGGCACACACAGTGGACTGGGCATTTGAGCAGGTGAAAAGCAAGTAAAAATGGGAAAAACTGATCTGGACAGATAGGAGGAGGATGAGGAGAGCAAAGCGAGGGCACAGAGTACTTCCAGCATGACACCAGTGCTCAGGCTGAGGTTTTAAGGCAGGTGATTCAGGTAATTTTTCCTTTGGCCACCTTAGGAGTTTACATTTCAAGGGCCATACCTAAGCCCTGTGGGTCCTGTGTCACCATCTGAAGGCAGCTCTCCTTCTGGAGGCTTCATGGCAGCTTCAAACCCTGTTTTACAGCCAAGATGAGAGCTGTGGGTCAACGTGCATTGCTTATCCCACTCCATGTGGTCTCCTGCAGCAGCACCAGCCTTCAGGCTCAGCCCAGCATCACCCCGTGATGCCCTCCTGCCTGCTCCCATTGAGATGCCACTCAACACAACAGCTCCTAGAAGCTGAGCTGTTTATTACTGCTTATATTAGCGTAGAGAGCGGGCAGGCATGTCCTTGGCCACCCCCAGGACGTGGTATAATGTTCCCTTTCTTCCAGTATGAATTTGGCTTTGCAGCTGATAGATAAGACAGCCGGAGTCAACACAATGTGCGTTGCCTCTAATCAATTGACACGCTAGATCCTTGACAGAAAACCACTTTGTACCCAGTGGTAATTATTTATTCCCTGCCAGTCTTGGAGATCACAGTGCTTTCAGTGTGATAAGCCACACGAATATGGACTTTTATTTTAAACCACCCCTCTGAGGCAGAAAGTCAAAGACCTCAAACAGAGAAATGGCCAGGAGTGGAGGAGTGACTCCGGTGCAAAGACCTGTCCAAGCTCTTGTTGTGAATTCCTTGGGAAGCGAAAGGCTTGTGGATGTCCAACAGGGGGAGAATTTGGTACAAGTCCAGCTTGCTGAGGGTTTGGGTGAACTCAGACACCAAAAGGTTCAAATGCAGAGTTTTGCAGTCTTCACTTCTAAAACGTTTACTACCATCTTGCAAGGTCTTCTCCATAACCCAGCTCAGAGAGTGCTGTAGGGATGGGGACCTGCTCTAGGAGCACATCTATTGGAAAAGGATGTCCTATCTTGATTTAAAGACTTGAGGGGCTGTGGGACCATCCATATTCCCAGGCAGACTCTTTCATTTGAATGCATTTAGCTTTCCCCTGTCATGACCCCCGCTCCCTCCCCATTCTGGCTTTGGCTGCCAGATTAAAGAACCCTTTATTAGAAATCTCTCCACAGAGGAATTTATAGACTGATGGAGCAACCTTTTCACCTTCCCTTTGTTAAACTAAATGACTTGAACTTTCGTCTTGCTGGCAGGCAATTTGCCAAACCTCACGTCCACCCTTGCAGCTCTCGGTTAAACCCTTTGTGATGCACCAGCACCCCTCCCAAGAGCTGCTGCCTGAACGAGGCTCGACGTTGCATGGGAGAGAGGGTGGCAGTAGGACATCTGCCGTCCACAGGGATATGCCTTAGCACAGCTTGAGGCCCTTAAATCTGGGTTACGTTACACTGAACGCTGGCAAGAGATGCCGTGTTTTGACTCTGCCAGCCCACCTTCCTCCACCACCCACCCCCTCTGCTCCCCAAATACAAGCTCTTCAGGCAGAAGAGGGCAGGCAGATAAGAGGGCTCTTGAATCAGCACCTGTACTGAGGCAAGGTGGTTCACATCAATGTTATCTCTTTGGGCTCAATGGGTACATCAGAAGCCTTCGAGCTGTGGGCTTGCAGAGAGCCAGGCAGCATGGGCCGTCAGCATTGCTGCTGGAGAAACCTCAGCACTTAGAGGGTGCTTCTCTGCCAGCCTGGAGAGGATCGTACTGAAACCCATCTGCTGCTCCTCAGTGTCTGAAAGGACTCTGCCAGCCTCCTTGCTTGGTGAAGGTTTTTTTTGGGGGTGTTCGAGCCCACAAGGAGACATTTTGTTGGGAGCCTCACTGGTTTTATTTTTGTCTAAGGGAGAAAATTGTTGAGGGCCTGTAGACTACCTTCTGCTGTAGAGCAAGGCAAGGAGGAGGAGGTTGCAGCTAAATAGCCTGTGGGATGTGTTCATGTGCCTCCTTGGTGCCACAGCTTTCATTTACTTGAAGGAGGACCCTACCGAGCGGGGAACAGCTTTGCAGCAACCAGTGAGGGCCCCCCAACCCGGCGGCTGGAGGAAAAGCCAAGAGGAAACATGTCCTGTGGGCTTGGGGAGACCATGAGCATTGCTTGGGAGGCTGAGCTTGGGATGGGTTCCAGCCTTTGGTGCTGGGACAGCTCCACGGGGCTGTGTTACAACACATCGTGGCTCGAGCTGCTGTGATGGCTGCATGGGCAATTCTGGATGGCTTGTGCCATGTCTGTACAGGTGGGTCACCCTCAAAGCAACTGCTCGGGCTTGGTGAACAAGTGCAGGAGAAGGGAAGGACTTCAGCCTACCCTTGCAGACAGTGAGCATGGTGGAAGGCTGGGCTGCAATCCTGCCCCTTGTTCTTGCCTCAGCAAGGCTCTCTTAGCATGCAACCAGCTGAAGCCATGCCGAAAGCAGGGAGAGGAGCCAAAACGGTGCCAACCAGGGAAGGATGCATGGCAGCTCCAAGGCGCAGAGCTTACTGCTTGGGAAAAGCCCATTGCTGTGGCTGCCCTGCCGATGTGCTGCTTCGCGGAGGTTATTTTGGGCAGCCGCAGTGGTGGACGTGGGAGCATTGCTCCAAGGCTCGGCTGCCGGTGTGGCGGGGAGGGCAGCGGGGCTCAGGCTGGTGGCATGGGATGGGGATGATACATGATACATGATTTGGGCTTTGCAGAGACAGGACCTGCCTTTCCCTGAGGCACTGCAGTGCACTGAGGCTGTCTGTGTGGCTGCCCAGCTGGGACTGCTCTCCAAGTACAGGGAAGCTCTTCTTGACTTAGGTGGCCCAGGATAGAGACCTACCCTGAGAAACCTTGGCCGGTCGCTTGCTTGACATTGCCCTTGGGGGACAGTCTACTCCAGAACAAGTGACGAACTGGAAGCCTTTTGCACCATGCTCTGGGCAGCGGAAGGATTTGTCCCAAAGGAAAGCGGTTTTGTGCATGAACATGGGCACTCAAGACAGGCTTGGAGGATGGATTTGCAACTTCTCCAGAGCAAAGGGATGTCCTCAGTCCCTCAGCTGGCTGCGGACCCCAACGAACCTCCCATCTGCAGCATCCCCTGCAGGTAAATCTGGGCTAACCTCCACTCCCTGTGGCTGGTTTAATGCCCTCCCAAGGTCTGGGACTCCATCAGCTCGCCCAAAACAACTTTTCACAGTCACGCTGTGATTCTCCTCACCGTGGCCACCACATTGGTGATGGTCATTGGCCATTCAGCAGCACCCAGCCATGAGCTAGCAGAGGTGTAAACACACCCACACATCGCATCCTGCTCCCATTCCTCCAGGCTACAAAACCAGCATGGTTTGGAGCTCCAGGAAACTTGCCTTCTCTCTTTATTGGGGTAAAGCAGCATCACTTTGCCCCAGTTCTATTTAAACTCCTGGTCGTTAATAAATGAGACTCCAAGAGACAGTCACACTGCAGACCAGAGCTGGCCCCACCATCACAGAGCAGACAGGGATGCAGCTGAGCACGGGAGGCCAAGCGTGGCCGTGGCATCATGTCCATCCCATCAGGAGGTGTGGGAGGATGCGGTGGAAGGAGAAAAGGGGGAGCGAGGGGTGAGGAACAGGCAGCCCTCGGGATGGGCTTGTCCTGGTGCCTGCCCCTTACCCTGTGCCGAGGCTGTGCTGGGGGCTCCAGCTTGAGGTGGGCGGCAAGGCAGAAATGACACAGCCCGGCCATTTCCACAAGACCAGCTTTAATATCAGTCATGAGAACGAGGAGAAAGCACAGAATCCATTAATGGGAAAAAATTAAAAATAAAAGAAAAAATTAAAGGAAAAAAAAACAACCCCAAAACTAAACCCAAAAGAAACCCACCGCCCTGCGCCCACCCGCCGCAGACGGACTATCCAGGCACTGCAGGCGGAGGAGCACGACACAGCAGCCGGGGGGGACGATCCACCGAGAGCCACCTGGTCCGGCCCCTTTCCAGGGATGCTCACCTTGGGGTGACTGGTAGCGCTGAGGTGGCCCGGCCTCGGGGGACCCGGCTTAGCTTAAGATTCATCACAGACTGACACGAAGGACAAGAACGTAAGAAGAATCCAAGAGCTGCGACTTTTTGTTTCTTTATTCTAATTCAGCCTACGACGTTAGTAATGGTGATTTCAGGGGATGGCTGGGCCCGCGAGTTCCTTCTTGTAGTGAAAATCAGAGACTGTAAAGAGGAACAGAGCTTATAAAGACAGATAGGAATATATTGCCATAAAAAGAACTGGCATGCAAGTGCTTTATACATTTGGCAGTATGTGAAATGGCGGGGCTTCAGTTTTGTTTTTGGTGGTGGTGGTCTCTTTGTTTTGTACAGTTCAAAAATGAGCTGCTGCCTTCACATCTTGAAGACAACCCCCCCACAGGAAAGGACAACACAAGTCAAGTCCAAGGTGCCTCTCGCTTGGTTTTGGCAGAGTATATATATAATATATATATATTTATTTTTTTTAAATGCATAGCGATTTTCTTCCTTTTTTTTTTTTTTTATATATGTTGAGTTTTTTTTTCTTTTTTTTTTTTTTTTTTTTTTTTTTTTTTTTTTTCCCCCGTTGCAAACCTGAGCTTGGTCCCTGCTTTCCTGTGCGGTTTTCCTTCCTTAGGTGTTGGCACTGTGGAGCGGTTGGACGGTGTCAGCAGGCGATCTCCTCCAGCGTTCCCAGGGTGGCCTGCAGCGGCACGTTCACAGTGTGGCTGATGGTTTCCGAATGATTTGGCATGGGGTCGCAAGTGCTCTGCGGACGGAGAGCGGGGGACAGGGTTACCCCGGGGCCACTGGATGCTCCCTGTCCCTCCCCAACCGCTATCTCCTTTATTTGGCCAAGCCATAGCATCAATCCTTTGGAAATAATTCAAGCCGGAGCCGAACGCTGCATCCGTATTGAGCAACTTCGCCTGCCTACGGAGCCAACCGCAGGAAAATTTCCTCCTCTCTCCCAAAGGGGTTCCTTACCACATTTTCATCATGGCTCCCTTCCTCTTCCTCCTTTCCAAGTAGGTCTAACAATTTCTCCTTGATCAGCTGCAAAAGAGGGAGGTTGGGTTAAGGTGGGCAGGAACAGGTTTTGGCAGAGTATCTGCCCTGCCTGCATCAGCATCCGGGAGGCATGGAGCAGCTTCACTCGACGGGGCTGGGTCCACAGCCCCAGGGGGTGCCCTGGGTTTGGAGGACACCCCCCAAAGGACATGGAAAAGGAGACAATCTTTCCCAGAAAACCACCCCATGTGTCGAAACTGAACTCTTCACATAGGAAAAAAAAACCACAAACCCTAAACTTCATTTTTTTAAATATATTTGGGGTTTATTGGAAAATGCCTGCTATGTGAGCGCCATTTCCCTTCCCAGCCACATTATTTCCCTGGCGTCCACTGCTGCTGAAGAATGTATTTTCAAGGGAAATCCCAGAAAGGTTGAAAAGTGAGTGTTTTTCTGAAAAACTTCCACTGGGGTAAAAGAAAAAAAAAAAAGAAGCAAGCTGAAAATGTGAAAAATTGGGTGAGTTCCTAAGGAAGCAAGGTGGACGCTGGCTGGCACGCAGAGATGCGTGGTGCGGATTCGGGACCCTGATGAGCCCAGGAGCACAATTCTGCCCTGGGGCAGGACCAAGAGGAGGATCGCGCTGAGCGAACGATGCAAAAAAACCCATCTCCAGGGTCAATATTTCATCTGATTTTGGCTAACCCACTGGAAAAGAACAGCTGCATCTGTTTGCTGGCAATCTCAAAGAGTTTACAAATGCTTTGGTTGAAAACGCAATGAGTTTTAGGTGCGCTGAACCCCATCTTGATGAAACCCTGAGTGGATTAGATCAACTATGTAGATTAGGCATCATTTAAGACATTTTATTCCTTCTGTCCCTGTCTGGTGTGGGTTAATTATCTGTCATGGGTGCCCATGAAGACGCCCCGCATAGGGCATAGCTGGGTGAACCTGCTGGTGCGTCCCCAGGTGTGCACGGGGAGCCTCTCCAAGGAGACAGGGTGTTCTCTAAAGCCACGTTTGCCCCAAAAGAAGAAAATAAAAGGAAAAAAGAAAAAAAAAAAAACAGCAAGAGGAAACTATTTGTCAAGTTTTATAAGCAGATGTCAAACAAAGGAGTAAAACAGAGTAGAAAAATACAAACTTTGCGAGGTTTCTTATTACCTTCTTAGGAAAGAATCCCAAGAAAGCTGAGAATAGGTGATTTTAATGAAATACTGTGTGCATTCAGCCTGAGATATAAACTGATGCGCAGGTTTTGTTTGCACTCCAAAGCCATTATGAGCTTTATGCTTGTAATTTTCAATATATTTTATTGCAGAGTAATGCCACCAAGTGCTAACAGCTGCCCAGAAGGGACTGTGATGGGGAGTGATTGTCTTAAAACGTAAAGCCAACTTTAATAACATTAACAGGTTTTTCAAGATGCCCCAGCAAGCTCGGAGCAGAGACCGTGCTTGCCTGACATCCCTGTGCACCCACCTGGCTTGGCACATATTAATGCAACAGTCACGAACAACCCCTGACTGCAATATCCCATGGGATTAAAAAACCCTGGTCCCATCACGATACAGGGCTGAGACGGGGCTATGAGAACGCTGGACGATGCAGGTCTAAGATATTGCATATGTGGGTGCAGGGGGCGCAAAGGCATTGCATTAAAATCACCAGGCAACAAATAGATGAGCTGAATTAGCAGGAGGCATCTTCCCAGGGACAAGGGCAAAGGACCTTGGGCTGGGATGTGCCAAATTTGCTGGGAACTGCCTGTCTCCATAGGTGTGTGCATCCTCCTTCAAACTGCTCCAAGCCATAAACTCATTTCCCAATATAAAACAGGACACACGCTTGTGTGTTCAGGTTCCTGGGGTCATCTTGGTGCAACCCGGGTGCTCCTCAGCAGCTCTCAAACAGCTGCAGCACCTTCTCCCTGCCTCAGTTTCCTCTTTTATACACAAAAATCATAAGCCTGGCCCCCAACACGAAGCCTGCTGCAACGTGGTGGTGAAGACTGGGAAGAAAAATCAATGACTGCTGGGGAGGATGCTCCAGGGGCGCCCATTTTGGACTGTGGCCCATTTAGGTGAAAAAATGGGGTGGAAAAAGTCCAAATGGCAGGAGGGTGCAGAGAGCAGCTGGAATCTGCTTCTGCGCTCGCAGGGGCAGTGGCAGAGGACGCTGGAGGGACGATGCCCGCAGGCAGGCTGTGACAGCACGGGACCACCGAGGCCCGCTTGGGCATCGCGGCAGAGGAAAGTCGAAACCCCCTGGGAGATGCTGAGCTGTGCTGCTGGGCCGAGACGTCAGCGCTCGCGGGGGGAACTTGCTTGGGCAATAAGAGATGAAAGATATACAAGGGTTGTAACTCTGCTGCTGGAGGGCAGGGGCAGGGAGGGCTGCCAGAAAGCAACATCCCCTCCGGACTGCTTATTGCAATAATTCCCATTAAAGAGGCCTTGCACTTTTCTCTGGAGCAGGAGCCTTCGGCCACTGCGGAGCCACGGGACCACGCTTGAGCTCATCTCGGTGCTTCCTAGAAAGCTCCTTGCTCCAGGGCTGCTGGCAGAGCTGTAGATAGCAGATAACAGGGACTGGGTTTTTCCTCCCCCCAGCAGCGGTACAAGGTCTTGCTTCACTGCTTCTCCCACCTGACAGGTGGACTGGGACTTGGGCATAATTAAAGGTGTTTTTATGAGAAGATGACAATGATGTGCTGCTGGGAGAAGCCCAAGTGGAGACGGGGACAGGAGGGTGCAGCAGCAGGTCCCCAGCCAGCACCCCAGCCAGTGCAAGCGTCAGGGTGGGAAACAGCACAGCCACGTGAAGGTGGTGCTTAATTAGCCCAAGCGAGAAGTAAACCTCGTTAGCAGAGGCAGGGTGCCAAGCAAACCTGGCTATGCCACACCATGGCTGGATGCCAGCCCCCCCCTACATGGACGGCCGCCGCTGATGCAGGGACCTTCGCACCGTGCCGCGCAGCACTACTGTAGAGCATTAATAATGTAGTAGCATTAATTAAAATTAATAATCCACGTGGGCACATTGGGCGCGGAGGGTCCAGGCCCATGACCACCCCAGCCTGGCATCAAGGCTGGCAAACCCATGCCCCGCCAGAGGAATCGGGCGACGGGCGAGGGTCTTACCTCGTATATATAATCGAAGAGCTCTAGTATAGTAAGGATGCTAGCACCGATAAATAGCCCCATCTGGCCTCCAATGTCACCTAGGAGAGAGAACAACATGCAGATGGCTTTCACCCCTGGGGTAAATGCTCTTAGAGGCACCCGTGCAACCTCAGTGCAGCTGCCCTGGGTGCCGCTGTCCCCAAAGCAGTGGGGCAATTCATCGCCCTCAGAAACACCAACAGCTCGAATGGCATGAAAGACATGCCGGGAAGGATGTTGCCAGCCACCAAAGCATCTCTCCTGCTAAGGAGGCCATCATCTGGAAGCCTAATGAGGATGCGATACCTCCGTAACACACACACTAGCATCCAAGGAAGCCACCTGTCAGAATTAGACAGGTTTCATCCCAGGAATCCCAGAGCCCAATTCCCAAACTGGGTGGTGGAAGGAGAAAGGTGCTGGAGAATAATTAGGTAACGTCCCCTGGAGCTGAGAAAAAACCCAAATGCGCCAAAGAGAGGAAAGGGAGAGGGAAGATGGCCTGTTTTTGGGGGGAGCACCTCAAGGCTGTCTCTGCTTGAGTCCTGTGATCCCCCAGGGCCAGGGAAGGGCTGGGGAGGAGGCACCTTGGGGAGAGGAGACTTCCAGGCATCTGCTGGGAAGGTAACTCCTGATGTGAGATGCTGTGCTATGCCAAACCGTGTGCTTCAGGGAAGACAAACCTCATGGATTTTGTTGCGAAACACCCATGTTTCAACTGTGTTGCTGCTCAGAGCAAAGGCACCGGTGGGTGGAGGGGCTACAGGACCTTTGCTGTGGGTGTCCATGAGGCAAAGACAGAAGAGGGAGAGGAAAAAAGGTGCCTGGGGGCAAAGTGCTTGTTCAAAAAGGGCTGATGACGGGGGAAGATCAGACCCTGCCCAAAGCCCGCAGTGCCCTGGGACTGAGGGTCATGCAAGGTTGTGCAAATAAGGAGGTTTATGTCAAAGAGACTTCATCACCAGCCTCCTCTTCCTCACTGTAGCACTCTTGGGGAACCCACAGAAGGTACAGAAGGGCTCACGGCACGTACGTTCTGCAGAGCTACCATTGCAGGGTGACGTGGGGGCACCCAACAGGACATGGGGTGCTCTGCTCTCCGCAGTGTCCCCTATCCCAGGGCAGGCTCGTAGCATCTGGCCCCGCGGGATGGCCCTGCTCCAGCTTTCAAACAAAGGTACCAATTGATCCCTGCATCCCAGGAGGGATTTGGAGATTCAGGGTGGCACATGGAGAGCTGCCGGGCTGAGCATGGGCACAGAGCATGCTTGCTTTTCCTGACTGAACACCTCTACCCTGAAGACCCAATGGGTCCCAAGCACGCAAATCTGCACCCGTAAAGCTTGACCCAATTTCAGGCTGAGCAACCCAACAACTCCTCCACCTTCTCCATCAAGCTGCAGGGCACCACCCAAAGGCTCAGGGTCTTGGCTGGTCTCCCTGGAAAGGAGGATAGATTTGGAGCATGTAAGAGGTGACGGGTAAATAGTTTTAAGAGTTGTCCTCCTCCACTTCCAGCATGGGGGGCACCACAGAGAACATCCATCACCCACTTGGCCCTGGGATTTCCAAATAATAGGGCCCTGGTAGCAAGCCGGGATGGAGCAGCTCACTTTAACCTTTCACAGGTGACACACAGACTAGCTGTGGTCTCTGGGACATTCCTGGGATGGCTTGGTGTTGGAAGGAAAATAAGGGATGGGGTTGAAAGCGTGCTGGCCAGGAAGGTGGCTGGACCTTGCAGGGATTTTCAAGGCAATGCACATAAGCTGTGCACCCACTCATGGCATCCGTCTGTCCCATAAACACACACGGACGCCAGCAAAGGCCCACACAGACTCCAAAATGCATCCCCGATCTCTCCTTACCAAGTAAAGCTGCCACTTCATAGGCTTTCTTCTGCTCAATTGTCTCATAGTTAAGTGCTTCAAAAAATATGTCCAGCACAAGAATATTCTCTCTGTAGAAAGAGGACAATAGCATCAGCCTATCAGCCACCAGTGGCCTCATGTGCTTTGGGAAAAGAAAAAAAAATGGGACTTTGGGGCTTTGTTCCCCTCTCTGTCCTGACTGTTCTCTTTCTGGGGTCCTCAGGAACCCACAGACACTTGGACCTCCTGGAGACCAAGACCACAGGCAGCCTCAGCAGAAGCTGGAAAATGTTTTCCCAAGATCTCTCAGGATCTGAGCTCTGGATCTCACTTTGATGATAACAGCAAGAGTCCAAAGGATGCTTAATATGGAATAACTCTTGCTGCCTCCACAAGGCAGTAACGTGGCCAGTGCTGGGACAGGTCCAAGACAGTGGCTGCCAGAGGTCCACAGCCCAGACTTTGGTAGGGAGCAGCCATATCTCAGACAGGGCCAGCAAGTCTGGGCTTCCCTGTCAAAACAGGAGGAGTTTTTGCACTTTTTTTTGGTGGGTATGTAGTATGCTCAAGAAGACAAGGGCAGGGAAGGAACATACAGTTGTCTGGAAACACGTCTACTGAGAAAAAAGCAACCTACACCTCATCTCTTCAAGGTTTCACCCTAACCGTCCCCGGAAGACACACCTCTGTTTGGTGATGGAGGTATTGGCAAGGTCTGGTCTCAGCACAGGCTGGTTTAAATAGCCAATGGGGCTTTACAGACACTTTCCCCCCATAAAGCAAAGGAGATCTGTTTTCTGCAACACTCACGAGATATATTTTTCTGACTTGTTGAACTTCTTCTCCAGGTACTTGGCCGAGGTCTTGCTAGGGATCTTGACCATGGAGAGCTCTTTGTTGTATCTAGTCAGGTTACAGGGTGTCCTGCAGATGCAGTAATTGCTGTCCTTTTCAGCAAGCAAACCTGGAGAATGTCACAGAGTTAGCTCTGATGGGCTCAGGGACGCAGAGCAGATGTGGGAGCAGAGGTCATGCCACCCAGAGAGGGCCCAAGGAGTCACATTTCAGAAGAGCTGCAGGAAACCCAGTCCTGGCCATTTCTTTCCCACTGCACTGCACGGTCGTCCCCACCATCTTGGAGTGAGGCCTTTTGCTGGTGGTTTCACCCTGTTACCAGTATCTGCTCAGGGAACATGTGGTGATTGAGTCTCCTATACCCAGACCTAGAATGCATCCCTCCACCCCGAACCCAGACCCAGAGGTACTCCACTCCCACACATCCTGGGGTGCCCATTATCCCAAGCTTTTCTGTGCTGCCAGAGCCCTATGCCCCATGTAAAACCAGAATAAACTTTATCCCAGGGTGTACCCGGCCCTTCCCAACAAGCTGGGTCTCATCAACACCCATTGCCAGGTTGTAGCTGCTCTAGATCACCCCAGTCCTGCCAGCCAGGAGGACACAGGCTGCTGGGCGCCCCTCCAATTTGGATATCTTTTGGTACTCACCGAGCGCAGGCTCTGCGCATTCCTTATACTGCTCTGGGGTACAGAAGGGAGCATCCCCTGCATGGAAAGGACACATCCATCAGTGGGCATCAGCCGCCTCTGCTGCAAGGGAGCTGGGGACCACCGGACTCTCCGCGAGGACCACAGGGACCTCCCGTTAGCAAAGAGGACCCGGGCTGGGGATGGGCAGCGTATTGCAGCGTCTGCCCCACCGCTGCCTGCTGCTGCAGTCTTTTCTTGCAAACCGAGGGGGGGCTGCTGGAAAGACCACCCAGGGGTGCTAACGGGCTACATCAGGGGAAATCAGACCCAGGCCCCTCTGCCACATCTTGCCCCTACTTCAGGGCATTTTGCAAAGGCTATTAGCATCCTTCTTTCCTTAGGGAAAGGTATTTCCAGCTCCTTTAACCCCTCGTCCTTTTTCAGCTCGTTAACCCTTAATGACCCAGGCTGGGTGGAGGGAAGGGGTCCCTGCCCCACCAGCACACTGACCTGGCATGTGAACCATTTTGCAGTTGCAGTTTTCCACAATATACCGGGTCTCGCAGTCGATCCTGCAAGCTGTGATACTGTAAACGGGAAAGAAGTCTAAGCCCATATCCGACGAGCGACATTCACCCCACGGCGGAGGCAGGTACGTCAGCTGCAAGACAGGGAGGAGCGGGGTGTCAGGGGATGCTGGGGACCGGCAGCGAGGAGTCGGGCACAGCATCTCCCTCCTCTTGCCACAGAGGAGCCCCCAGAGCACAGTTTTAATGATGTTTTTAAAGAGGAGACCAAGTGGTGCTGCTGCAAGGAAAGGTCACAGCACGATTTTTGCCAAGCGAGAGCCTTTAGCAAGCTCTTCTGCTCCAGAGCTCCTCTCCTGCATCCCTCCAGCCCAGCATCTCCAGGAGCAAAGCCACAGCAGGGTGGTGCCTTGGAGATGTGCAGCACCAGAGGTTCTCCAAGACCAAAATCCTGCCCACGCAGGGACTGAAGGGGAGGCTCCAACCTGCAAATCATCTCCGACTTTGATGAGAGCAAACATGGGGTCACTGGCAATGGTGTGTCGACAGCTGCCATCTCCGGCTTACTCTAATCTCCAGGCTGTGCTACTACGTGCCACTCACAGGGACAATGCAGACAGCGCTGGTGACATTGAAGAGCAGAAAGGGATGGCAGTGAGATCCTGGCAATGGCTGTGATTGCTCCGGTGTGTGTAAAGCTGCCGCATTTGCACCCTTCCCTTCCTCGGGCACTTTTCTTGATAAAAAAATGCAGCAGATCACAACCCTCGGGGACATGGGAGCACATGGAAAGGACCAAGAACAGTTCAGCAACTAGAGATTGCTGCAGAAGGTAAAAAATGCCAAGGCAAGGGCATACCAGTGCCGTAAGGGGCCTCCAAACCTCCACGCTCCCCACGGAGGGATGGCTCGGCTCAGAGCAGTGCTACCACGGGAGATGGTGGTGGGCTGCAAAGCAGCAGCTCGGAGAAGGCAGACAAGTCAGTCATGTCCTTTTCCAAACACTCATGCTCAGGGAGAGCCTTGTGGAGCTAGATACACATTATCCACTCCCCTGGCACCCCATGATGATGAGGAACCTGTCTTCTTCTCCCCATTTGGCACACCACTTTGTGTAAGGCTCACAGGTTGCTCTGCTCAGTGCCAGTGCAATGCAAACCCTTCTGCTGTTACCGCTTTATTTAACACAAATGCAAAGATAAGCAGGACTCCACGATCCACCACAGCAACCTTAATTCAGAGCCCAGAACATGCTGGAGGAAAAACAGTCACTCTCTGGCCCCCACGGCCAAATCTACCTTGCTCCTCTTCTGTCTGCAGCTTGGCAGCCTTTCCTGCTTCTCTCTATCTTTGCTAAATGCTCTGCACTACTCTTTGCTAGAGAGCAGAAAATAGCATTCCCCTAACCCCTCCTTCTTTGTGTTTTAAAGCAGCATCCAATTTGCTGTGCTTTGCGCCAAACACAGAATGTTTTGCGCTGGCAAAGCACGTTGGCTGAACAAAAACATTCCTTTAGAAACTGTAGTAACATTAATCACATCCTAAAATAAATATGTAAACATATGTTGATGGACTATGAGCCTAGGACCTAGTGGCAAGGTTCTGCAGTGCTTGTTTCGGATCTCTTCTGAAGATGCGTGGGAAAGGGAGGAGAAAAGAGATGACCCACGAAGTGGAGGCACATTGCAGATGCTGTTGGATGAATAATGACCCCACAAATCCTTCAGGCATGGACCTAGGGTAACTACGACAGAACTACCACGGCATGAGGTGTTTGGAGCCCAAGCTCTGCTCTAGGTCTTCCCTGGGTGATCTCCTGCAAGAGCAGAGCTCCAGCTCTCCAGTGTATCCTGTGAGAAGATGCTCACCTTGTGCATCAGCTTGCAACACTGGGGTGCTGGTAAATCTCCCCGTGGCTTTGACTTATGAACCACACTCCATAGTTAAAAACCCATAATGGGCTTAAATTGCAGCCAGAGAGAGAAAGATGAGATATTGGGATGAATGCGGTGAGGACAGTTGGGTATGCCTTGGAGGGGCATAAAGCCTGGCAGCTAAAGGAGAGTTTGGGGAAGATGCCAGGCTTCAGAGAGGGTGATCCTGCCCTCTGGGGCTGCACAAGCTTTCAGCTCAGCCAAACCAAAGTCATTCCTTCTCCAGGAACAATTTTGCCATGAACAATTCCCATCCAGGAATCCAGAGGTGCTTTGCTTATTCCAGCACTTTTCTTGCTGCATCTGTGGGCACTATACTGATTCCCAGTTACTTCTGTCTCTAACAGGCTGATGCAGGCTTTATGGGACCAGCTGGAACCCCAGCCCTGTGGTATAACCATCTTCTAGACGAGCCACAGGTCCTCCCCATGATGAGATGGTAGTTGAAGGTCTTCCCTTGCATGACCCCAAGGACAGACCTTGAAAAGCTCAGACCCTGCCCGCACAAGGGTGAGGGGTCTCCATGTGATGGTGAACCCCTCTTTGGCTCTGCTTCCCCCACCAGCCGGGAATCACCCACCCCCTTCCCCTGCTCCTGTGAGCATCACCCCTGGTCTCAAGTGCCAATGAGACAGACAACTTTGCAACGATGTTCAGCCACGGCAGAACTGTGTGCTCTTCTCAGCACCTCTGCGTCCCGGTGTGCATGTGCAAAGAAATAGGATGCTATGCATGCTGGCATCGCCATGGGTGCCTGGGCCACTTGCTGAGGGACATGAGCTCTGGCATTCCCAAAATCTGCCTCAATCCATGCAGCTGCTCGAGCTGCTTTGAAAAGCAACAGCAGCGAGAGCTATTCAGCTGCTCGGAGAGACACGCGCCGAGCTCTGTGCTCAGCGGGTCCGATCTGAAGAGCAGGCAATATCCACAACGGGTGCGAAGATGCAGCAGGTGATGGAGGGATCCCATCTGCGGGGACCAGCTGAGGCATTAAGGGAAAAAAAAAAAACCAAACAGTTCTCGGCAATCTCGGCATCCTCCAAGAAACAGGCCTGGCTCTGAATGGGATGGTTTTGAAAGTCAGCAAAACAGCACCTTGGAATGAAAACATCAAGAGCATCTTCGTGACAATAGCAAAGTGCTGCTTGAAGGGGATCTTTTCTCATTTGCTTTACACTTGCAATATAATAGAGTACCAGATGCCATCATTTAGTCATCCGTGGTGGAGAAAGGGGCCCATATGTTGCACATGGTATGATAAAGGAGAAATAACTGCGGTCTCAGATGGAATCAGCTCTCTTCCAAGCACTGCTACACACAAATCTTTTAAGCCCTTTAAATTTTATTCTGAATGTAGGTGATAGGATCAGAAAACGATGGAGTCATGATCAGATATTTAGCTTACACACTCTTGCTCAGCCAGCACTGGATTTGAGCTACGGTGCGCGTGAACTGGCATTGCGTCCCCAGGAGGTTCACGGGCTGAATGATTAATTAAACCCTAATCAACGCAACTTCATTAACAGAGTTACAGCCTGTTTTGCAGCCAGGACCATGAGCATCGCCTACCCCCATACTGCGAAGCAAAGCTGGTTTGCATCCCCCTAAGAGCACGGCGCTCCTTGGGGATTTGCGGCCTTGCCACGCACACGGCCCCATGCGCACGCTTGCACACGTACACGTGTGCAAGTGCAATTCACTTTTCACTGGCTTCCTGAAAACGCAGGAATAGGCGCAACGCATCTCCTCTGCCACATGCCAAGGCTTTTGCTCTCCCCACCGCTCTCTGAATTGCTGATACTTAAGAGCAGAAAAGCCTCTTGGTACATTTAATACCCATGGAGGTTTTGTTTTTTTCTCTTCAGTATAAAGGCTTTCCCTGTTTTGGAGAAAAGCACGTCATGTCTGGGACGGACAGCAGACTCCAGGGAAGCTCCAATTTTTACTTTTTAAAAGAAAAATCCCCAGTGAAACTCCTGGCCATGGAGCAGAGCCCTACGGGGTGCGACACAGGCACCTCGGTGCTGCCTTGTTTAATATTAATCCCTACTTCTTATGTCTCTGTAACACAGGGCAGGAATTCTTGCTGCTGGCCATGCCTCCGAGCAGAGCCCCGAGCTGCGGCAGCTGTAACCAAAGCATCTCCCACACCTTGGGGACCGGCACCGGGAATCCATGCGCTTCCCGCTCCATTGGCAGCTAGGTGGGAAGCAGTGCTGCAGCAAGGGTTCATTTGAGGTTTGACAGGCAAATCTGTGCTTCTTCCTTACGGGCAAATTCCAGAGACAAATCTCCCTCAGCTGGCAGGTTGGACTCTCCCTCCCTTGAGCAAGTCAATGAACTCTTCGTTCTCCAAGGGGCTCATCAAGGGCTATTACCTGGAGCCTCCGTGGTAATTACTGCTTGAAAGACTTGTCGCTTCCCTCACGCTCTGTAATTTGTAATCAGAAGCAAACTCTCGACTGATCAGCAGCCAGATATGGATGCGGAACCTCTCTGGAGGGAGAAGGTACATCATCAGGGACCGCGCTCTGCAGAGAATAAGGGAGCCACATTTCCCAGATCCTGCCACAACATCCAAAGGTAATTCGGTCCCAGGAAAGCTCCCTTCACCTTTCCCCAGTGGTTTCGGTGAGGAGGCACCAACGCACCAAGTCTCTGATGTAGTCAACTCTTGTCCTGACCTTTTATTTCCAATTATTTCTGAAGGCAGCTGCCCGGTTGCCATCTGTGTTTGGAGCCACAGCAGCATCACTTGCAGGTACAGTACAACTGCCAGGACCGCTCGGTCGCATCCTCTGAAATGCTCCCCATTATTCTTCAGAGAGGAGACTATCCAGCCCCAGAGCCGGGTATGGTTACACTGATCAAACGGCGCACTTGGCAGTGAAAGACTTAAACCAAGGAGCCAAACTCTTTGCAGCCCATGGCGGGGTTTCCTGCCCTGAAGCGCAATGGAGCAGAATCCTGAGGTTCTTCCATCCGGCCCCCATGGCTTCTCCCCCTGCAGACCAGCCCCATCCCTGCTCCTGTTGCCTCTCCTGCCTTGGCACAGGTGTCCCAATACCCTGCCAGCCCTGGGGTGAATTCAGTGGTGAACTCATGCAGTAAGAGCATCCCGCTCCCCACCGAAGCGTGTGCTTTCTTGGGGCTGCAGCCTCAAGCAAAGCCTTTCCCTCCAAAGCGCTGAGCCCCGGAGAGCTGCCCGAGCAACTCATTTGAGGCATTTGACATTTGAATTTCCTGCCCATGATGCTAAAGGCTGCCCTGGAAGAGCACACGGGGGAGCCAAGCCCGCCTCGCTAGCCAGCAAACAGAGGCGCGCGTAACGGAGCAATCCTGCAGATCGTGGCCGTGTAAACAATGTAAATGGGGGAGACGCTAATTGGATTTGATTCTTCTCCCCTGCAGCCCCTCCTGGGCAGCATGCAGCTGGGCAGACGTCTCCCCTCTTGAGAGAATCGCTTTCTCTTCCAGATGATGCTAACTGGGGGGTTGGTGGGAGGGCTCGGGTACTGGACCGGCGGAGGCTGCCCAAGGATGCTGAACTGCTCCACTCCAACCTGCTCTGCTACCACCAAAGACAAGCTACTTCTTTTTGAAGCTGGAGGGAATAAAAAAACCACCATAAAAGCAAAAGGAAAAGGAGGGGTAAAGGCAGCAGGGACAGCTTCTGCCCTTGGTTCCTGCAGAAGAGCGGCGCTGAGCTCTAATTTTGCTCTGCTGCCGTGGCAGCTTTCCAAGGGCTGCCTGCACATACCCTCCCTGGCACCGCGTGGCCTCATGCTTATAGAAATTCAGCTTCAGCCTCTAATTGAGGTTGACAAACTCGCGTCCTCGTGCTTTCACAATTGGTAATACTTAATTAATTAATGAAATGCTTTTTAAATTCTCTCGATCCCGGCTATTAAGGATTACGACAATCAGTAACGAACTGGCAGGCGCCGAAAGGAAAAGGAACAAATTGACTCGTCTCCTCAAAAGCAGGATGGAACTTGCTTGCCCGAAATGCAAGGAAAGGAAGGGCTGCTCTTGGCAAACGGGGGGGGGAAGCGGGTTGTGGTGGCAGGGGCTGTTCAGCACAGCCTCCTCCCTGCTACAGCCCTTTTTCCTGGCCACGCTGCTGCCCTTCGCACACTGCTCTTGGCACCGAGCCCCCTGATAACTGCCAACATCTGCAGCCGGAGAGGTCTTTTTTTTTTTTTTTTAAATTTATTTTAAGTGGTATCTCTGTTTTTTCTGCATGCTTAATTTCATGCAATAGGGAAGATATGGAAGGGTGGCGGAGGTGATTCCAGCATGAGGTTGGGGCAATTTCAGCCCAGTTTGCAGCTGGCCTCTGCGATGAATCCAGCTTTGGGGATGCATCCTGCATCGACTCGGCTCTGGGCTACAGCTCAGCCCCTCTCCTGCCTCCTCCGTGTGTGGGTCTCCACCTGATGCCACCAAGCTTCAGGCAGTGATCATCGAGGAGGGGTGCAAACCTCTCCCTGAACATTGCAAAACTGTGCTGTGTTTGCGTTTGCTCCAAATGAAATAATAACCAGAAACCTCTGTTCTTTAATGAGACATCAAATAGCATCAACTTAATAGAATTTCAATCCCAGGCAACTTTAGCACTTGTAAAATGCTTAAAAAGCTCGGCGTACACACAGCTCGTTGGCACCACCTCACAGTTAATGATGCTGGAAGTCGTCTATTTGCTGTCTACCTTTGCTGTGCCGGGTACGATACGGCTGTTCCTTCTCATTTGCTCCCTTCATGCAAGCACCAAAAAAGTTGTCTTTAAGGACAAAAGCTTAACCCTTTCAGCACCTGGAAGGTCCCCCTGAGCAGAGTGCAGGGATGTTATACAGCCCACGAGTCCCAAGGTGCTGGAGGTGAGTGGGGACCAGAAGAAAAACATGATTTTTGGAGCGCTAGGGTCCTCCAGCTCCCCGTTTCCTTGGAAATAATTTTGCAAATCAAACAGCAATATTGAGACCTGCTGTGGGTCGCCAAAAATTCAAGGGCAGCCCCTTCTGAGCCTCATCCTGGGTTTGCTCCCAGCACCTGCTGAACGGCTGCTCCTGGCGTTTGCTGTGCTGACCATCTACAGCTTGCTTCTAGCACCCCACTAAACGAGCTGAACCCCTTGCTCACATGCAAACTCTGTCTTAAATTGCAATAAACTCTACCATTTCCCTCCTGGTCACCTCTGTGGCATATCTCTAGCCAGCAGAAGTACTCCCCTCTTATCCTGCTGGATGCCATGGCCTGTATTTGTTGGCTTACGCCGGCCAAACTCTTACTTAGGTGCCCAGTTTGCGCAGCAGGAGTTGGAATCGCTGAAGCTCTCGTATCCTCAGCAAGCAGCTTTCCATCTTTTCTAAAAAATCCTCTTATATTATAATATGGTGAAGGGTTAGCAGGAGCACCCAGACCATTACTTGGTCTACATCCCTGATGTTTTCTCTTACTGACCTCCTTCCTAAGTGAGCCCGTTCCAATCTCTCCCCATTTAGACACACTGCTCCTGGTCCCGTTTCATTTCCATCACTTGCCTCCAAACCCATCCTTTTACAAACAGACTGACTGACTCCTAACACCGTTTTCCAAGCAAGACTGCTGTGCTGCCCTACAAAGCCAGCCATGAGATGGTTTTCTTACATCTCCTGCTTTGAACTGTTCCCGCGCAATGAAGTTTTCTGCGCATCTGGCCACTGCTGCCTGCCAGTTTGCTTCTTGTTGTTGGATTAATTCAGAGTCTGATGATGAAGGAAATCAACTGGGAGAGCGTGGGGGATTGAGGGAAACAGAAAGAAATCAGAGAGTGAATGTTTTTCCAGGAGGAGGTGTAAGACCGTAGGTAGAAGATGCTCTGAGCGAGGGTTAGGAAACATGGGAAATGCTAGTTAATTGCTCCAAATTTTCAAACGCCACTGCCTAGGCCCTGTTTGGAAATACAGGCTTCAGAGCGATCACTGCCAGACCCCGAGTCCTGTTTTCCCGCCTCTGTAATTACATTTCTTAATACTGCAGTTGTTGGTAGCTGATGTTCTCTGTCCCATACAAGCATTACGAGGGGATGAGTCTCCAAGGCACACTAGAGCCCTATTAAACAATACTGCTCCATCTTCGAACCTGTTGCTTAATTGAAGCCTCTTAAATTTTTATTGCCAAGTTGGCAGAAATTGCCATTTTTAGTGCGCTTTTCATCTTCTCTAACGCGCCGTGCCAATGGCATAGTGGGGAGCAGCCGAGCTGGGGAAGTGACATTATCTGATCCCATCCATTATGGGAGCGGCTTGGGTGATGCTGCCGAGATGCGGCGATGATGCTGCAAAACCCAGCTGGAAAGAGGGAATTAAAAGGAGCAAAATCCAGAAGGAATTTGTCTTTCTCCAAAGGATCAGCCCTTTGAAATATAATTTCCAGTATGCCTGCCCATGCCTTGGTGCCCTGGTCCGGTGCAGGGGTACAGGGGGATCCTGCGGCCTCCCCATAGCCCTGCAGAACGCAAGGTCCGGAGAGGCTTGTTATAGCACCGGACTCACCCAAAATAGCCAGGAAAAAGGAAAACTTGAGCTGGATCCCTCCAAAGCCAGGACCAGCAGGAGCTGAAGGGCACTGCCCTCCGCAGGGAGGTCCTGCCCTCCCTTGGGACCCGTCTGGAGGGTGAGGGCACGGCGTGCCCCGAGCCAGCTCCTGTGCAGCTCAGGGTTTTGCCCATTCATGAGAAAACAAACCGTATTCATTAGACTCAGCAATTGCCATGGAAACCGCTACCCTGTGAGGCCGGAGCATCTCTTGCTGCAAGGCGCAACGGGGACCGCGACTGGCTCTCCCTGTGTAAAATGGTGTGAAAACCCCAGAAAACAGCAGCTGTGGTCTCGCGCATCCACGCAAACCACTCTAGCTCCTTTCACATTGCATTCAGACACAGCCACTACCACGGCGTACGGAAAGTCACCCAGAGGGGGTGTTTTCCACTGTCCTCCGTCAAGACACTCCTGTTTTAATTGCAGCTGTCCACTGTGTGTTGCCTTCTGCTGCGCCACCTCCTGAGTTGCTTTAGGGAGCTCCGTCCCAGCTCCCCTTAAACTTCAGGGGATCGCTTTGGTCTGAGATTTCAGACAGCAAGCATCTCCCTTTAGGCACGAGTCCACAGCAAAGAATCAGCTTGGCCTATATAACCCAACACCCACGTTTTATGGAGGGAGCCTCCTGCTAGCATTGCTTTGCAGGATTGCTTTTGCTGACTCAGCACACACAACCGATACGTGTGCAAAGTCCCTCTTACGATGCTACTAGTGCAAACCAGCACAACATCGTTACTGCGTTAACGACGCAGTTCCCAAACTGGTAAATGTGTCTTAGAAGTGCCACTCTGCAGGAACCAGAGGGCTCAGCCACTGCAGAAGGAGGAGAAAAACTGATTTTCTTCCTTTTTTCAGACTGAAAGCTAATTTTAAAGGGACATGCAATAAAACCATGCACCATCATGGGCCCAGAGTTTGCCACTTCGACAGGGGGCTTTTGGAAAGCTCTCCGCATAAAGATCCAGGATTTACTGCCCTGGCACCAAGACGCAAGTCCTCGCTTGTGCTAAGCGGCTGCATACCTGGAAAGGCAGGAAATCAGCAAGTAAAGCCCAGTAAATACTCTTATTTCCAGACTGGAGTGGAGGGACGAAGGGACAGATTTGAGCATGACCACAGGGAATAGTAAGAGAGCCACAAATAAAGCCATGAGCCTCTAACCCAGCCACCAATAAATCCCCTTCACCCCAAAGCCCGTCTCAAAGACGATGCACAGCTCCCGCCATCACGTCAAGGCAAGTCTGCCCAGTTCCACACCTTTTTTTTTTTTTATCACTGGGAAAAGTGCTTGTAACTAACACAGAGGCTGCTCTGAGCTGAGAGACATGAAATGACCTTCTCGTTATCTTTATCTCTGTTCTTCTCCAGCTGGAGGATCGTTTCATTTATGTTTCACGGTGTAAAACACATGGTTTAAGACCCCAATAACTGGCCAGACTCAGTCCTCTGGGTGATGTTCATGGGCTTTTCCACCTTTTTTTTTTTTCCACCTGAGCAGCATGAGCCTGTCCCAGATGCAGAGATTTAATAGAAAAAA
>VZTL01011776.1:27579-110540 GCA_013400535.1 Scopus umbretta
AAAAAAAAAAAGACTAAATCAGCGGTCTGAGAAAAAGATGTACATTCAGGGCTTGAGAAGGTGGGCGATGCCTGGCCGGTCCCTGTGGGGTAATGAGAGGAGGCAGTGGCATGTGTATGCTGCAATGGTTGTAATTAAGTTAAAAAATAACTTTATGGAGAGGAGGGATTGGGGTGAGCAGCATGGCCCAGGGAGCTGAACGCTGCTCCACGCAGGTGGCTTGAAGAGCCCTCCTGGTCTCCTGGGCAAAGCTGTCGCAGCCCGCGGTATAATTTTAAACCGGTTACAGAACCCCTGGGCCCGAGTAGAAACATCCCCTTCCCTCTCCCAGCACCAAAACTCTGGCAAAACCTGCGGAAGAGGGGACACGCTTGAGCTAAGAGTCCCCCCAGATCTGTTTTCCTTCTCATCCTCTATATCTTCCCTGCCTGGGAGGGAATGGGGGTTTTCCCTCTCTCTCAGCTAGCTGTCTTCCTGATAGGAAATCTAATTTTTTAATAGAAATAATGAAATAGTTAATGCTGGCAATGGAATGGGGAAGATTTACAACAGCTGTCTTGAAAGTCTCCAGCATTTACGCTATTTCTATCTTAAAACAAAGTCCTCGAGATCCTCGCTGCAGGCTCCAGCTCCCAGCCATGCTCCCAAATCTTGCTGAAGCTGGGACGTTTAAGGAAGACAAATCTTTCCAATTACCACTCACGCTGCCAGGCGAGTTCAATTCGAGGAGGTGTTGCCAAACTCTTTCAGCATCAGGCGCACAACACGATACCCTGCCCGCGCTGCCTGGCTGCCTGCCTCCTAACGGGGTGTGCAAAATGCCACGTAAGCGGCCGGTGATGCCCTTCTCGATCGCCAGCCTTGGCATCTCCGTGGTTAGCTTTTCTCCGGAGCTAAAGTGCTTTCACTAAGGGGGTGCTGATTCTGCCAGAGGTATTTTTCACAGCTGGCGATTTGCTGAACAAATACCCTGCTCTTTGCTGCTGAGAAAAGAGGAGAGGGCTTTACTCGAAAGCATGTGTATGTCGGGGATGGAACTGCAAGACCCTAACACGGGACCCTCTGCTCCAACATAGAAGCATAGAATAGTCTGGCTTGGAAGGCGTCCTGGGTTCAGCTGGGATGGAGTTACTTTTCTTCCCAGTCGCTGGCACAGTGCTGTGGTTTGGACTTAGGATGAGAGCAATGCTGATAACACACAGATGTTTAGCTGTTGCTGAGCAGTGCTGACACCAGGCAAGGCCTTTCCAGCTCCCCAAGCTCTGCCAGGGGCACAGGGAGCTGGGAGGGGGCACAGCCAGGCCAGCTGCCCCAACCTGCCCAAGGGACATTCCATCCCATACGGTGTCACGCTCCGTATGGAAACTGGGGGAGTTGGCCGGGGGGCAGCAATCGCTGCTGGGGACGGGCTGGGCATCGGTCAGCGGGTGGTGAGCCATTGCATTGGGCATCACTTGCTTTGTACATTCTTTTATCATCATTATTATTATTATTTTCTCTTTCTCTGCTGTCCTATTAAACTGCCTTTATCTCAACCCATGGGTTTTACTTTTTTTCCAATTCTCTCCCCCAGTCCCACTGGGGAGGGGGAGAGGGAGCCAACGGCTGCGTGGTGTTTACCTGCCTGCCGGGTTAAACCACAACAGAAGGGACCTCCAGATATCATCCAGTCCAACCCCACTGCAATGCGCAGGGACATCTTCAACTCAATCAGGTCGCTCAGAGCCCCGTCCAACCTGACCTTGAATGTTTCCAGGGACGGGGCATCTACCACCTCTCTGGGCAACCTGTGCCAGTGCCTCACCACCCTCATCATAAAAAATTTCTTCCTTATATCTAGTCTGACATGGAGCCCTCTGCTCCAACACTACTTCCTCCATGACCTTTGGCAAGTCACTTGTCCTCCTTGGGGTAACCCAGCATCTGTGAGCTGCCAGCCAGGTGCTGGCACGGGAAGGGTTCCCGGATGCAGCCGTTGTGGGGGATAACCAGCCGCCGGCCCTAACCCCAGGGCCGCATCCAGACCCCACTGCTCTGCGCTGCATCTGCCAACGGCAGCTAAGGGCATAGGGCTGACCCCAGCGCCACCGCCTCGGTGTGCAGAGACCCCTAGACTGCTTCAGGAGATGCCCACGAGAGAGAGGATGGATAAGGCATTCAGTGCCCAGTAATTACTGCCAACAGTAATTAATCAGTTTTCCGTCCTTCCAGATTCCCTGCCTTGCAGCACGCCCCACGTAAGCAACGCCAAATGCCGCTGAGTCCCCTGGGATGGCAGAAAGCAGCCATGAGGCGAGGTGAGGACATTGGGGATGCATGGAAGGGCTTGTGGCAAGGGAGCTGGCACAAAAAATGCCCGTGATGGGCTTCCAAGCCCGCTTCTGCTTTGGACTCCAGCAGCTGCTACCCCAGCCCCTGAAGAGCCCTTTGCCTTCACCGCTACGAAGGTGTTGCACTCCGAACGAGAGCCCTGTGTGCTAATAAAGCTGCTCATTTTCTCCAGCCCACTGGACTTCCCATGAGATGTGAACTGACAGCAGCGAAACATTTCTCTGCTTTAATTGAGAAGTTTCCACCTGGTGCTCGCCCACCGGGAACCCACACCGTTCGTTATCTCCTGGATGATTACACACAAGCGCGCCGTAATGAAGGAGAGATCTGCATCCAGGCTTGCTGAAATGCAGCATCTTCGGGTGTATTTTGGTACCTGGTGGCCATGGAGAGATGCCTTAACAATATATTTGGTGGTGAATTCCTCGCGTTGCTCTGAGCTGAAGTGTAATGACTGTGACTCTGATCTCCATGGAGGTTTAATCAGAGGAAAGCCTCCAACAGCTTGTGTTCGCTTTCCTCAACTTGATTTATGTCTCACTTGAGGGTGGATGCAAGAGCAGGGAGGAAAATGAGAGAGGCAATGAAGCAGGAGGGCTAGGAATGAAAGCACTGGGGCCAAGCTGGGGGAAAAATTTATTCCGCTGGCCGGCTTTCTGCATGCCTAACCAGGATTTGGGTCTAATGTCGCTATGTCACATCGTATCCAGCCGCACCATGATGATGTGCCACCGTTGGGACTCAGGGAGGGTGACGCATCCCGAGCCTTGAGCGTCCCACCACAGGTTATAGTAACTAACAAGACTATTACCTGAAAGGGTTCACGCTGATCTACATAATGAAACACTCTCCTCTTGTCTCTTTTTATATCCTTGGAGTGCGAGAGCCTTTTGGCAAAAAGCATCTTTTCTCAGCGGGTTGGAAGGAACCCAACACATTGAGCGACTGCCACAGCTGAACCATAACCAACCACAGAAGAGCAAGGCAGGGAAATTACCAGAGACCAAGTCCCTTCTGTGGCCAAAATGACAAGGACTGTGGGCAATGCATGGGAAGCAACGCTGAAAAAGCTGCCCTCATCCCAGCCAATTTGAAGCTAGGCGTAAAAATAGCTATTAACAATGAAGATGAAGATGCCTCCCAAAGGGCTTTCACTATGTAGAAGCAACCTCTCATATGGACCCACTGCAGGGATCCTGGTGTAAATGAAATGGAGGACTTACCCTTTGCTCTTGGGTGGCCACAAAGGTCTGGAATCCAGGGGCCACCCCGAACCCCAGCTCCTGGACGAAAGGTGGCTCAGACTGGCTGTGGATCTGGACTTTGACTCCAGCCTCGAATGTCGTCTCCTCTGGAAGAAGAAGCAGGGAGATTAGCGGGCTGTGGTGAGTGGGATGGTGTTCACTGGCGTGCGCGTGTTTATCCCTCTGTGGAAAATTGTATCTGGTCAATCTCTTGCTGCTCAAAAGCAGGAGATAAGCAGCTGGGAGCGCTCCCCCCGGATGATCAGACTTCTGGGCATCAAAGAAAGCAAGCCAGCAGCAGCACTTGCCGTCAGCACACCCAGGACTCAGCCCAAATCACCACTGCTGCCCATCCCAAGGGCCCACCCTCCCTGTAACACAGAGATGCGCGATTTCTCCAGCTTGGCATGTAGTTCCAAGCTGCAGAAAACAGGAGCTGACATCTACTTTCTAGCTGGTATTTAGTTACAGAATTTTAAATGCATTACCATGTTACGAAAACAGATAAACTCCTCCTTCCCCCAAACAGAGACATTTCTGCTCTCCGTGAGGTCTCCAATGCCAAAAGCATGGGTGCACCCCGTGTCCGCTGCCCCATCTCTGACGCAGGCTGAGGCCACTTGGGAGGCACCGTAGGTAATTAAATAATGAAGGAAGTGTGTTAAACTCAAAGGAGCTCCTGGCTTTGGCAGCTGAAGTTGCTCCAGGCCAGACAAAGGTATTTGGCAGTGCATGGGCTCAGACATATCACCAAGGTCTGGGTGATGTGAGGTTTCCACATCCCCAATCTGTGCTGAATACCAAGTAACTCGAGGTCAGTCCCCCTCTTCCACTAGAAGCTAAAACCAACTCGAAAGAGACTTTCTGAAGCAGAATTAATGGCATGCAAATCAGACCCGAGCGTGACACATGAGCACTTTGGGCTCCTCTATCAAGCATCCTCTACAAGCATCTTCACGCAGCTGGGGTGCGTAACCTTTCTCTCTCTAGCGTTGCTGCTACAGTCTCACATCCCAACAAACTACAGGGAGCATATGGGACTAAGGGGTGGGGGGCTGATTTGCAAAGAAGTTGTTAACTATGCATAATTTGGCCTCAAAATGGAGTTACCCACTAATATGGATCCATGCCTGTGGCCAGCAATGCCACCTCTACATCTAAAGAGCTTCTGTTTAAAGGTGACTCACTCTTTATTTTCTTTGCTTACTATTCCTTGGTATTTTTCTACTCTTTTATGATGCATTTCAATTTTTAACAGCACTGTATGCAATCCAAAGCATTGGAAACTCAGCCCCAAGGAACCACAGCTGCAGAACTGTTATGCCAAGCACTGTACAAAGATCTGCAGTGGGAGACAACAGCAGAAGACACCAGACCACAGGGTGACATGGGCAGAGGAGAAGGACAAAGGAAGAATAAGGTGATACTCAATGACACAAGGTTTACAGATCTCAGGAACCCATCACTTAAGAGGCTGCAACTCTGCTGACTCTATCAGGCAGCAAAGGGATCAGCCTTCCTCTCCCAAGAGGACTTTCTTGAACCCTGCTCACTCGGTAGCTCCCAAGGCAAACGAAGCCAGAGACTGCATGGGTGGGAATGGACTTATGCGTGGATTTGTCAGTCTAAATGAGAGCATCCACAGTGCTCAGATCTACCTCCTTCACAGCTAACCATCCTCCCAAGTCTTCAACACTCAGTCATGGCCAAACCAATCAAGTCTTGGTCCAAGAAGGCTGGACCAGCGACCTCCAGAACCCCCCGACCAGACATACTGCTGTCACCTTCACCCCCTACCGAGCAAACACTCCCCACCAACCACAAACCAAAACACACATTTCATTCAGCTTTTGGGAACAAACAACATTTCAAAAGCCCTACTCTGACAGCAAGGCTGCTTTCCATGTTGGCTACGTGAAACTTCATGCTCTGCACCTACAGTGACGTGTCTACCAGCAGCATCTCCGCGTTTTATCTCAGCAGCCCTTGCAGACTGAGCAGCCAGAGCTGGCTATTAGTATTTAACCTTTTAAAGCCCACCTTTTCTATCTAAGGCACAGGCCAACAATTTGGAGATAAATAGGATTTATTAAAACAGTTACCTCCCCAGGCCTTGCGTACTTCTGTGAAATTCGGGGCGAGAGCTCTCTGTGTGCTTGGTCCAGGGCTCAGCTCCAACCAGGTGGAGCTGGACTTTGAACCAGTCAGAGGCGTACAGATCTGCACGGCTCACTCTTGAACACACGCTCCCGTTGATTGAAGCCTCCGGTGCCCGTGCTAACCTGCCTGCCTGGGCGTTGGCTCTGCAATGCTCCGTGCAAGGTAATTATATATTTTTGCCTCCTTGTGACAAAAAGTGCTTTTGGTATATAAATAATGTCACGCTTTAGGTCATGCAGCATTGCGAATTGCATGGCACGTGCAGCGGATGTGAAGCATGGCTGCATCTCCCCTGATATCTGCACCTTCTCTATGGGACACCAGCGCAGAAAGTGTGAGTTTCCTTTGGCTTTCCCCTACGCTGAAGCCTCCTGGAGCAAGACTGGCATTGACCATCCTTGCTCTTGGCCTCCTATTCTGCTCAAGACCCAACAACTGTGACCTGAATCACTCCCCACCACCCTCTTGTCATGGAGATTATGGAGAGGAACGCAACCCTTTTACTGGGACCCACCATGACAAAAACCTGCCTTGTCTTTGCCTTGCTCGGCCGCAGCTGGGCTCCTCTCCCTCCAAGAGGTGTCATATGGATGTTGATATGTCCAAGCTCTCTTGCTGTGTGCTCAAGCCCTGCACCTGTCCACCCACGGGGGGTCCCACTTGAGGGTCTCCTCCCTGCTAACACCTCCCCAGCGCTGACCCTCCAAAACACCCCAGCCCTGAGGGTGAAGCCAGCTTTCCCCAAAACCTTGGGCAATGCAGAGCGTCCCCATCCAACCTCATCGCTGCTCAGCAGCACCGCAGCAGCCCTGGGCTCTGCAGCTGATTCAGCAACCAGGTGCCGAAGCCCAATGAGCACATGCACACCAGAACGGGTTCAAACCCTCTCCCGAGTACCCACCAACTCCTCCAATTTCAATCCCGATCCTGTATTCCCACATGACACCCACTCCTACTGCTCCCACCCAGCTCCATCACTTTGCCTGGTGTTGATCCCCTTCCAACACTTCAGAGGAGATACCATATGCTTCCTTCAGTAATTACCTGACAAGCTGGAGGAGAAAGCTTCTATTTAGTCTAACTTGTTGGGCAACGGGAACTGTTTTGTTTAAACATTTTCCATACAAAATTATTCTGCCCATTTCTGCAACTGCCCCGGGTCTGTTCAGCTCTGACTTAATTCCACATATTTCCATGACCGGGTGCTGTGCCCAGGTCCATCTGTGGGTAAACCCCTGTACATACGTACCAAGCAAACAAGATATAGCCTGCAAGTATCTGTAAGAGACTTAGAAGCAACACGGTCTGTAATTTTAAGTAGAAAAACCTGGCACATAGCCGGTTGTAATCGCAGACGGGGAGTGGAAGGCATTTTCTATGCCATAGAGAAACTTTGGTTTTAAAACACACAGTCATTAATTTTCATCATCGATAATAACACGAAGAACAAAATAAACAGCTTTTTTTTTTTTTTTTTTAGAAAACCTGCCAAAAGCCAGGCAGCATTCATTGCTTTTCCTGCAAGAAACACATGCGGGGATGAAACTATAAACATGAAACTGGGTTTGAAAAACTGTCATTTCTCCTAAAAATTCATTTTCTACAAAATAGCTGTTTTCCACTAAAAGAGAAAAATTAAAAGCCCAGCTACAAACCCCTTTGATGGAATACGCCTGGATCAGCACTCATTAGCTGCATCTTAAACATTTCCAAGCTCTGTGCTGGAGCTGAGAAGCATTACTGTGGGTTAAATATTTGCTGCAAGTGTAAGGAAAAGGCCTCAGAGGACCCAGAAGTTCAAGATTGTCTGGTTTTGCCTGCATTTAGCTTGCTAAAATGAATGTCCCCGCGCAGAGCAAACCCGAAAAGGCTCTGCAGCAAACGCTAGATCTCAGGAGCTGTCACCCCGAGACCGAAGAAGTGCAACCAGTGGTGTGAACATCCACAGAGGCATGTCCTTGCCACAGTTTTGCCAGTTTTTGCAGTTTTAGCATCATTTTGAATGGCTTCTTCTAGCAGCACCTTCTGGAGGCATGGGGCTGAGCGCCAGGCCAGGTTGTTGCAGCTGTTTTTTTAAGCCTGCTTCTTGTAACCACCCATCAATGGGGAAAAAAAACCCCAACCCCAAACCTGAAAATGCTTCGATTGGCTCAGATGCCAGAAAAAAACTAAATTCTGGTGACTTCAGGTTTGGTTTGTAGCTTACGGTTTTTAAACTAATTTTGTGATGTTGCCCAACCACAGACCTTCATTCAATCTCCAGTCCCACGTTTCAGAATACAGTGCCTGTAAATTCATTTCTTAGTGCACCCCAGGTTGAGAATAGAGCAAAAACTCCTTGATGATTGCATTTTTAAATACATTAATATACACTACTGTACACAGGACAGTGTTTCCAAACAAATCCTGAGCTGCTCTTTTCATTGAAGGATTAGAGTAGCGTTAATTAAATTGGGGATTAATTCAGCATGTGCTTCGAGCTGGCTGCAGAGTATTATATGTTGCAGATCGCACAGCTTTCTATTTCTGGAGTTGGCTTTCCATGACTTCGTTGGGGCTTTCTTCTTAGAGCATCGCTTGAAAAATCTTAATAAAGCTCCAGCTGACTGTACACTCGGGTGCGGGATACAAAGCTCATCCCTGTGAATATACAAGAAGCTGCAATTAAAATAAGAAATGCTGCCAAAGGCACGGAGTTACCCTTCTCCCCCTGCCTATTATGTCCAAAGTGATCCACTTCTTGCTGGCAATTAACATCTGAAGCTGTGCTCAGCACTAATTTATTGGGAATTGAAGATACAACCCGAGTCACGGGTCGTTTCTAGCTGGAGCGTCACCTGCCAGCTCTGCCGGCAGCACCGGCAGCTCCATGGAAGACAATCCTGCTCGGAGAAGACCAAAACACATCCCACATGGCTCAATCCGAGCAAAGTAGGTGATACTCTCGGCTGGTTCACATCGTGACTGTATTAGAAGGTGGCCTGAAGGTTCATTTTGGGTAACAAGCCTTCTCCTGTGCTGTGCAGAAGTAAGCAGAGAGCTAGGAGGTTTGAGTTCTCCCCAGACTCTTGCTGTCCTTTGCCTCAGTTTCCCCATCCCCCAAAAAGCAGCAACGTTGCTGCTTAACTCCTTGGGCTGGAAGAGTCACCCGTGCATCTCCTACCCTCTGCAAAGCACAATTCAACAGCGCACTGTATTAGTGAGGTGCAGAGCCAGTGACTCTCTCCTGGGGACAGGATCCTTCAGGGGCACGGGCAGCACCAGGCGCCACATCGGGAAGGAAGCACAGAAGTTCACCCCTGTGCCAGCTGCATTGCTTATGTCAAGCACGGTTCAGTCAATACCATGGTTTCTTGTCTCCCCGCTGGGAGGAAGGCTCCCCAGGAGCAGGGGAGTTGCCGCAGCAGCACAGCATGCCCAGAAGATGCCGTGAGACTTCGAGGCTCCTCTCCAGTTTTAACGGCATCCTTTGCTCAGTATCGCCATGGAAACGACGCGCATCAGAGCAAGCACTCCTCCACCTCCCGCACCGGCCCCTGGGTGGGCTGGCATCCCCAGCACCGGGGCCAAGCACTTCAAGTTGCTGCGGGCATGCAAAATAACATGGCCACATCCCCATTCCCACCAACCCAGTGACCTGCTAAACCCCTCCTGCATCCCTCTCGTCGAGCTCAGCAGCACGTGGGACCTGGCTGTGTGTCCTCAGATTACCCGCCTGGGTCTGTGCCCGCAGCTCAGCACCTCCTGAGCATGTTGGGCTCATCACACCAGTGGGGCAGCCGGCACCCACAATAACCCAGAGGATGTGCCTTGTGGTCCCAGACTCGGCGAAGTCAACTGCCGCTTCAAACAGACTGTATCTGTGCAGAAATCTTAAACAGATGCCTAGCATCCACATTTTTCCTAGACAAAATTTCATAGATTTAAAAAAACCCCAGATTGCCACAGAAACATAACTGTAAGGAAGCAGGACCCACAAGCCTATCACAAAAAAAAAATAAATGTGGAACTATAGAGAAACCAGTTTAATGCCAGCGAAACCAGTTTCACTCCCCTGCGCGTGTTCTCATTTCTGTGGAAGCGTGTTTTGCTTCACTTAAAGTTGCTTGGTAACAGGATTAAGTGAAGCTGAAATAAGAGTATTCGCAAGAGGGTTCAGGGAGGTTTGATCGCACCCGTTTGACAGGCGACCGAGTCAACGCAACTTTGCCCACTAAAAACCAGTTGCTCCAAGTTTGTCCTGTGTCTTTTGCTATTGCAGGCTGTGCTTTGGCTGCTGTTTTGGGAGCGATCAAGGGCTACGAGTTTCCCCACGGATGAAAATGAGATGGCTACCACCAGCTCTGGCAGCTGCTGGGAAAAAATACCATGCGCCCCGCTCAGACGCAGCAGGAGCAAGAGTCCCAGCGGGGCTGCGCAGAGCACGCGTAACCCCAGCCTGGCTGCTCACCTGCCTTTAAGAGGGACAAATTAGATGTACAAAAGCCACGGGTGGCCACAGGAGTGGGGAGCCTGTCGTGGTCTTGTCCATCTGGCCAGGCTTCGGAGGGGTCCGGCTGCTCCTGAGTGCATGGTAGGGCCAGCGCTGACTGAAGGGAATGGGGATATGTTGATGCTGGAGAAGATAAAAATGTCCCCAAAGTGGCTGGAGAAGAGCTCTTGTTGTAGAAGAGGGGAAAACCTCACTAACTGCTTTCCAGGAGGTGTACACTGCATTTAGGGTGGGGGTGACAGGATGGAAAATCCTATAATCTACAGGTTATAGTCCTATATGGAGGACTGATGGAGACCACCCAGCCCTTTATTCTTAAGGACAGGTCCCTCAACTTGTCACCTTTCTGCTGGGAGCCCAAAAGGAAGAACTATTCTTCCAAGGCTGTTCCCCTTTGCAACTTTTCGAGTTCACCAAAGAATATGGTCTTTTCTCTCCAACACGATCGCCTCGCCATAGTCCAAGCCAGGGTCTCGCGGATGCTTCAGTGACACCCCTGAGGTCCCTGCTGCTGCTGGAGGACTCGCAGCTTCTGACAGCAGCAATACAAGCTCTGGGCAAGCCCGGTGCCCAGCTCTGGACACTTAAATCTATTTTCAGGCTTCTCCTGTCACTAAAGGAGTGAGGCAGGCAGCTCCAGAGTGATTCATCCCATCCCAGGGAGATGTCTACAGCAGGATGAGTCACATCCAAGGTGTTGTAGCTTCCTTCCACTGAGCCAAGGCAACTCCTTAATCTCCATAAGCAGCTACGCTAGGATCAGATAAGCACAACTGGGTCCCAATGGGAAATTCAGGTGTTCCCTTTTCAAAGCTAAGGAACTGATAAAGGTAACCAGCTTCTCTCCTTCCCTGTAGCTATGAAATCAAACCTTGCTGCTTCAAAGCGCTGCTGACAACCTGCATCAGGGACTTCATGTTTCCCTGGACCTCTCAAATAATCAGTGTCAGAATGAAATGGGGAGAAAATGATTGTTTCCTGGTGGACCAACTCCTTCTCTCACGGAGGTAGGAGGCGATCTGAGACCCCCCCCCAAACATCACCCAGGGGTCAGACAACCCAGGTCTATATAGTTCCGGCACGTCAGTGACGATCTCAAGGCCACTGGAGGCTTTGATGGTGATGGAGAGCAGATGAAGAGCAGCATAAAAGCACCGTGTGACAAGCTCTGCTATAGCAAGTCATCAGGTACTTTGTGTGCAAGGTTAAAGACTTATTCTGGGAAAACAAAACCAAAAGCCCCGCACCTGAAAGAGCTACCAGCATGAAAGGCCACCAGCCTGTGTTAAAAGGAGAGCAAGGCAGTGGTATTAGCTACAGAGGTAAATCAATTCTTCTTCTTTATCTCTTGGGATACAGTCAGACTATTTCACAGCTGTTTGGGGTTTTTTTCACCTTTTTCTTTTTTTTTAATGAAAGGATACTTTGAAAAACCTCGTCTCCTTGTATCTGAAAGCTGCAGACAGCCCGGCTCTCCGGGCTGCAACAGGAGCACGGAGGGCTGCTTCCCAGCCTCGAGGGCTCCGCAGAGGGGATGGGAGCACTGCTGTCACCCAACTGTCACCCCGAAACGACACCTCTTGTTTGTTGTTTCTCTTTGCTTTGGCGAGAAACAATGGCAAGAAGGGATTTGCATAAAGAGAAGAGGAAAAGGAGAACCTTCTGCCTGCAGAGCCTGCATGTGGAAAGCTGAAGTGGAAAACTGAAGGGCAGGAGAGGGACCCCACGTCCCTTCCTCTCTCTTCCCATGGCCCAAAGGCTGGAAAAGCAGCAGCAAAGCCTCTGCCATATAATCCCAGGAGATGAGGGCACAGAGCCGATGCTTTCACCTGGCACCACTGCGATTTTATCACTGTGCCATTCCTACAGCGTAAACTGGGATAATATATATGGGATATAAACCCCAAAACACAAGCTAACGCCCCAGGATAGGCGGCCACAACTCCACCTAGCTGGGACCCAAAGCCTTCCCACCAGCAATTCATTACTTAATCCCCCACCGAGCATTTATGTATCTTCTACTTAACTCTCACGGTGCTGGAAGAGGCAGGAGACGGGCCACGATCAAGCTCCTTCACTACGAAAGGCAAGCCTGGAGCAGCGGGGTTTTGCCTGCTCACTCCGTTGCACACTCTCCATAAAGCGCAGCCGTGATTCGTTACTCACCAAGTGACAGAAGGTGTTATAACAAACTACATTAAGCATATCTGCTATTTTTAGTTAGGCATATTGCATTTGCATACTAAATCTGAGGGGCCATATGTCTCAACGTATATTATTAAAAAGCCTCTTACATAATATACGGGGCAGGAGAAACCGGCAGGTCTCCAGCAAGCTGAGCCCAGAGCTGTTAAAGCGGTTTTGCTGGACGGCGAGGAGCCAGCAAATGAATATTTCAGTTCCTTGCTCCTCTCCTATTAAGCTTAAGCTTTAATCATTAAAGTAGGGAAACAAGTGTCTCATAACCTGCTTTACTGGCGGGGTCATGCCAGGGCAGGGAGGGTTGCTCCTGCCAGGTTATGCTGCTTATACGATCGCTTCGTGGTGGGGAAGGAAAATAAATTCCCTTCCCACCTCAGCATCCTTTGGGAATCATGTGTGGCAGGGAAGGGCGACTGCGGGAGGGAGGACAGCTAAAAAAATCAGAGGGGTGGTCGGAGCCACCCCGGTATCTCCTCTGTCCCTGGGAGCTGCTGCCAGAAACACGGAGCGAAGAAGGGAGAGATATTCCCTCCGGAGGGGAGAAATATTCCCCACATCCAGAGCCGAGTGTGCTGGCCCCCTGGGCCACCCATCTGCCACAGCTTTTGCTTTGGCAAGCTGCTGCCACTGCAAGGACAGAAAAGATTTTAAAAAAAATTAAAAAAAATAAAAATTAAAATAAGAAAGGACACGTTTTAAAGGCGCAGAAGCAGTTCTCGCACATCTCTCCCCCCCTCCAGGAGCCTCGCCGCTTCCCCCAGAACATCTTGAAATATTAAACGGCGAAAGAGCTGCTGCTAATTTTGGCTGGTAGCAGAGCCAGATGGAAGCAGATTTCCCAGTGCCGAGGCTAGGTCCTGGCTCTGCTGCTGCCCCTTTCAGGGCCGATGGATGGATGGAGGGGACCGGGATGCCTCGGGGTCTGAGCCCAAGGGGTCCAGCCAGCTTTGGCATTGATGAAAGAGAGATGTCATCTCCGTGTACTTGGTAGAGGAGTCAGCAGGATGTGGCTTCTCAAACTGGAGGTCCAAAGAGGTGCCATGGAGATATTCCAGCTCTGAGCAGCCCAGGCCCCCAGGGAGCCCCTCTGCATCCCGACACCTCTTCAATGTGGGAACGTGGGTCCCACGGGAAGGCATGATAGTCCCAAAGTGGGACAGAAGAAGATGACTGGGGTGGGTCACCACCCCAAAATGGTGACCCCAACACCATCACCACCCTGACCTGCAGTGAGAGCCTCCATGAACTGTAAGGTCCATGCAGGTCATCAGACTGAGCTGTGTCAGGTCCAGCTCCTCTGCAGGATCTGTGCTTAATTTTCCAGCCTGGAGGACCTGTAGAGCTCGCGCTGGTCCAGCACCACTGGCAGATAACCAGGATTTGCTCCCGCTGGGCCTTTATCCTGCAAGGACAAGACTTCCCTCTTGAGCCAAGCTTGTGCCTCCCCATCACCTGCCCACTTTTCTTGTTCTGCAGCCACTCCAATGAGTAATAACCTCTTACAACTACTTATTTTCTCCTGGTTCCCTTCCAGGACACATTGCAGGAAGCTGAAGCAAAGAAGTCCCCACAGGCAGGAGGACTCTGCTGCCAGAGCCCAGCTCCAGAGCCAGACCCTTTTTTCTGTTATTGCATCGTCTTGAGGAAAAACAATTTTTCTCTGAACACAAAGCCAGGGTGGATGGAAAAGCTTTGGAGTTAGCGTGCAATTAAATAAAATCACTGCCGGTACAAGGACATTTGAAGACAGGCGGCGGGCAGAGAGGTTTTCACCATTTCGAGAAACCTTGACTCCGTGCCCCGCCTGAATTGCACTGACAGCTGTAGTTATGTCTATTTAATTTGCATTGCCTATAAATGTCAGTGTTTTGAGTGATGTAATTTCAAAGCACTTTGGTGAACTTGGCAACTAAGTAAACACTTATTTTAATGCAAAAGGATGCGCCTCAGACGCAGCTTATGATTACAAAATGCCAGGAAGGAGCTAGTCTATCAGAGTGGGGGAAAAACCCCAAGTATTTTAGTGACATCAGTGAGGGAAATGCTTCTCCTGCTCATGCATTTGTTTGAGATTTCAAAGTGTTTTACAGTAAGAACCAAGACAGACCTGAAATCCATAGCTGACTTTTCTGGAGGTAGGAAAAAAAAGGAAAAAAAAAGATAAAAAGAAACCCCAACCCCCTGCTTTAACTCAGGAATACAAAGGGTGTAAGTCTTGGTCTCGCAGCCAAAGCAATGCTTCAACAACTGGGATGCAGGATGTTTTAGAGAGATTTAGGTTTTTCCACACATTTCCACAAGAAGTTTCAGTTTCTCCGTGTTTCCTTAGAAAGCTCCCCACTTAGTAATTTTTATCTCTAGCAGCCAAATGGATCTTAGAGCTTAACAGAAGAAAAACTAAAAGTCTGCTGACCTGGGGAGTGGAGAATTTCATATTGCCTATTTGTTAGCTTATTTAGGATATCCTACTTTATAGCGATTTTTCAGGATTCGGGTTACAAAAGCAGGGAGAGCAGCTGGCTGCAGGAGGTGATGCTCCCCCAGGCTCCCTTCTGCTCCCCCAATCCCAGCTTCCCACGTGCAGACCTTCTAAGGTGCCTTCACCACTCCCATCATCCGCACACAAAAACCGAACCCTTTTTGCACCAGGAAAGGATTTTCCCTCTCTCTATGTCCCATCTTCAGCCCCAAGCATTGCTGCTTCCTCGCAGCGTATCCACCTCCCTCCCTTTACCCCCAAAGACCCCGGCGTTCCCCGGCTCAGCCCTCTCTCCTCCCGCCGTTGCCCAACGCCACATATGGAGGATGCTATATATAAAAATATTTGCATTGTGTTGTAGTGCGCTGCCCACGGTAAGGCCGGTGGGGCACAGACAGATCTCATATGGCAGCAGGCAGTCTAATATTTTCCTCTGATAAAAATAACTTGTGAAAATTACATCTAGCGCGGCCTGCACTGCTGCAATGCATTTTGCTGGAGGGGGGAAAACAAGGGGAGAAAAAAAAATAAAAATTCAATCAGCGCTAACCTGGAGATTTAAGCAGAAAATGGTGTTGCTGATATCGGAGGTGGCTTCTGAGTTTTTGCAAGGCACAGGGAGAAAATGGCAGCAGGAGAGACCAGGCAGGAGGTGAAATACAGCGAAGGCACGGAGCACAAGGCATTGCTGGACCCTGCCGAGAATTTGGGGAGATGAGGTGGATTTTGCAACAGAGACAAAGCAAGGGGAGTGCTTGGCTCCTCGTGTTTTGCCCATCTTGGAGTTGACCATCAAGTCTTAGCTGGTCACTAGGGTCCCTCCACAGCTCATGGGGAGGGATGGGTGATCATCCACCCCATCCTTTGAGGGCTGCTTCACGCATTCAGATGAGTTCTTTTTATGGGTAATGGAGGGTGGGATGGCTCTGCTCCAGCTTTCAGAGCTCAGTCACCCCATTCATCACCCAAATTCACCTTCTCAAGTGCCAACACACAGAAAGAAATGTGCCTGCAAGCCAAGGGACTCCAAGAGTCCCAGTAGTGAAACCTCACCTGAAATACCATCATTGGTTCTAGTCACCGGAGCCTGATCGATAGAGACGGGGAAAGGAGCACACCAAAGCTGCTGGGATGGGAAGAGAAGTGGGGAACCCGGCATTTGGTAGGACTCCAACACAGCTTGGGTTGTGTATCGTCTGGCAAGACTAAGGCTATGAATCCTCTCTATAAATACATCAAAGGCAAACACCAGAAGGGAGCAGAGCATTTCCACCGACAGGAAAATATTTGTAAAAAAAAAAAAAAAAAAAATCCAAACGAGGATAAGCTGATAGGGAGTAAGTCTAACCTGGAAATCAAAAGGTCTGGAGCCAACAATACACAGCTGCAAAGAAAGCGTATTGCTAGCATGGACAGCTTAAACACCACACTGTGGCACTGGGGCCAGGCTACGATCATCTGTCCTTTGAGAAGAAACATTGCCCTTTCACAGTCCAAAGGGATTTTGCCCGCAAAGGCTCACGGACAGTCCCACAGCCCACCTCCAGGCTGTACGGTTCATGGTGAAAGGCTGAGGGCCAGCATGGCTGCGCCTGCTCTGCACCCACTTTTGCACCCAGAAAGCAAAACCATAGGGGAACCAGGCAGGAGGACAGACCATCAGGGTTATGAAGGTACAAAGGCTGCCTCCTGCATCTCCCCACTCTTACCTGGCCCCAAAGACCTGCATCGTTACATTTTACTGACCCCTACTCCAACCCCAAGGAAAGATTTTGCCTCTGGGAACCCCAATTCTCGCCCCACGCTGGGGCACAGCGAGAGGGTCCCTGCGCCCATGGGACCCACTCAGCACCCTTATGGCAACAACCCTGGGCTCACATAGGCTCCGGCATGTCAACATCCCACCCTGGGGCAGCAAAATGACCAAATCCAGTCCCCAAAGCCTTGGTCCACTCCTGTCCAAAGCCCAGCCCTGCTCCCTCGGCCGCAGCAGCGCAGGATGGAGCTAACAGCCAGAGATGCAAGTGTTCTTTTTTTTTATGAGTTTTCAGCTTTCATGAGTTCAATACTAACTTGTATCACAGCAATAATGCTTAATTATTGTTTTTATTATTGAAATATTTATGGAAGCCCATGCAACATTATGCAAACAACCCCGTGAGGCCATTACTACCGTTAGAGAAATAAATATCTGCACTGAAGGGCATTACGATGAGAGGCTGAAGATAAATTGTTCCTGGCTCCCGGGACGGAGTATAACAAACTGCTGTGTAATGTTAAAATGTGTCAATTTTTCCCTTGGGAACACACTCGGATGAGAGCTCGGAGTGTGAGAAATGCATTTCAATCAGGACATCACTGAAATAAACAGGATTTTTTCCCATTTTTTTCCCCCAGAATCAGCTCTGACATTCCTTGTGCTGTGGCTACACCACAGAGCTGCTTCAGCCCTAGCCTGGAATGAGATAGAAGTCAAGCTTCCATGACCTGGATGTCTTGGAGGAGGAGGTCGGTGAAGTGATGGAGAGAGGCCACCAGTGAAACAGCCTGGATCATGGAGGAGCAGACTGGGGGGGACCTCCTGCTCCCCCGCTGGGACCAGCGGCCTGGACCAGATTCAGGCTTTGTGGCAGGTGCTGAAATGTTGCACAATAAGTTAGTTTGGGGAGGATGCTGGGTGGCTAAAACGCCATCACCTGGTGCACAGCTCCATGGTACTCAGAACAGGTGGAAAAAGGGTTTCTTGCCTGAACACGAGCCTTCAAAAACAACGTTCCTGCGAGCTGATGGTCTCTCACCCTGGAGCAAAGGTGACCAGATCACATGGAAAAGCAGAGCTGGCTCAGAGCCCTTTTTCTCCACTCTCCTCCATTAATCCTTTGCTATCCTTGGCCGTTCCCCATAGAGAGAAGGACTTCTGCCTCCAGCTGCCTGGCACATTTCAGGACGTATACAGGGCTGTTTAATAGCAGAAACCTCTTTGTCATGCCTGCTTCCAAAGACATCTGTTTTGCTTTTCTCATGCTGACCTTCCGCTGGAAGAAAAGAGACTCTTCCTTTCGTACGTCCTTATTTGAGTGAAGGCGATGGCAATCACTTCCCTTCTCCACTGTTCACACTCTCCAAAATATTTGAGTTAACGGCATCATGTAGTATAATTTGTCACTTGGCCAAACTCCACAGATGGCATTTCCCTCTCTTAATCCTTATAAGCTTCTCCTTAAATAGTAGTAGTGGAAGTAATAACCACAACACAAATATTAAAATTGATAAACAAAACACAGTCACAGTCCTCTTTTCTAAAGCTCCCCAGTTTCGCAGGGTGTTTGGTAGCAAAGTAGACATCGGTGGTGGCAGCATGCCAAAACCAACCCTAGACAGCCCCAAAACGCTTGGGTTTTTTTACCAGGTAGTGGCGCCTCTGTGTACCACGCAGCTCTAAAACAGCTCAGTTTTTATTGCTGCGTGGCTTTGCGATCTCAGTCTGCTGTCACTGAGCAGGAAAGTCATCCAGTCCCATCAACAGTCATAACCTGGCACACCTCACTTTGCCAAAAACACGAGAAAGCATTGGAAACGTGTCCTGAAGAAGCAGAAAAAAGATGCCAACATGCCAGCAGCACACGTCACCAGCAACATCACCCACACATCGCCTTGCAGGGCAGGCAGGGCCAGCCCCTGCCAGGGTCCCCATGGGTGCCAAGGGACTTGTCTCAACAGCTGGGGCTGGAAGAGCCCTGGTGAGACCACCAAACCCAATCTCCTGCCCCAGGGCTTCATCACAGCAGTCCCAGCCTCCTCCAATGGACCGTCGCCTAACCTGTCCCTAAAGCCTCCAGTGAAGATGGGTTTCCCTCACTCCGTTACGGGCATAAGGGACAACAGAAGGAGAAGACATCTTTCCAGGGCTTCATGCAGTGTCCTCCCCACCACCCAAGTCCATTTGTCCTTCACCTACCCACCAAAGGCTTGTCCCTCCCTTTCTCCCCAGCTTAGTCTTTCCCATACTTGAAGACTTACCAGGGTTTCTCCTTCATCCTCTCTAAACCAGTGTCAACTCTTTCCCCATTTCAACCATCTCAAGTGAAGCCCAGCACTGCTGCAGGTAACTGCGCAGCAGAAGACCTCATGTGGCAGCAGATGCCACCACTGTATCATTGCAACGGCTGGAGCTCTGGGAGCACAGACACAGCAGCGCTGATGAAGCCCTTGCAACACTCAAGCTTTTTTCTCCCTTTTCACCTTTCCTCCACGTGTCCCACCATCATGGATCTAGTAAATACAGTGGCAGAAATGCACTGCTCACAGGCTGATGAGAGAGAAGCTTTGACTCTCTCCTGCCCTCCTTTTAACCCCTGTAAAATCCAAACAATTAACCACAACTCTTCCCTGCCTGGCTCTTCAGTTCTGCTAAGATAGTCTTCACCTGCTCTCCAGCCATCCAGAAGCATGCTCTAGATGCTCTTTGCCATCTGCGATTCCTTTGAGTGTTCTGTATTACTGCAATGAGACACAGTACAACCAGAGACAGCTGTGCTCTTTGACAGAGATGCCCAGCATGGACTGTTGGCCTATTTTGTCTTGTAAACAAGCAAGGAGAAAGCCATAACTGAAAGGACAATGAAAATTTGGTGATGCTGCCTGATGATGGAAATGAGACGAGGTAAGGAGTGGCCACCAAGAGTTGCAGGAAACCCTCACAGCGTGCTCCTACATGGTGTGTGAGCACTGGGGCTCCTTGATTTCTTTCACAAAGTCCCACATTATCTCAGGAAAGACATATTTTATTTGCTCCGTATCTCAGGGAAGACAGACTATTTGCTCCTTCAGAGCTGGCTGAAGCAATGCTGTTTTTAAGAGAAGACTGTCGGGCTCTACTCATGTTGCTCAGCACAAGTGAAACACTTCCAGAGCATCTACAGCAGGGGAAAACCCTTTCACCGTCATCCTCAGTGCAGGGACTACAGACAGCAATTTGGCTTAAGAAGCACCTGGGAGGTCTCAAACGTCAACTGGAGCCCGTGTCGCTACGGGCTGGACAAAGTCGGAGCAAAACAATAATCTCTGCCCCAAAGAGATTAATACAATTAATTTTAATTAGCGCTTGTAAAAGACTTTTATCTTCAAAGCGCTTTCTAGCCACAAAATCTCCCGGTACCTCTGTGAGATTGATTAGCATGCACTGAGCTCTTCGTCTTCCAGGAGGGAAACGAAGACATTCAGGAAAGTGTCAAGACCAGAGAGGCGGGTAATGACCTGGATTATCCTCACATAAAACTGGTGCATCCAGAGAGCATCCCAAAATCTCTCCGGAGTCACCGACACCTTACTCCCAGTGCTCAGGAAAAACAGCAACAACAATCAGATGTTTGCAGGCACCTTTGCAGCTCCAAGGCTTTGCTGGGACAGGAAAGGCTGAGGCTGCCGACAGCAGCCCCAAACCTCATCACCTCGGTGTGAGCCACCCGGGCACCGTCCGACAGCGGCAACGTTGGCCGCACCAGGCTTCTTCTAATGTCTCCTTACTACCCCACGAATTGTCGCCATTTTGAGCGCTCGTATTTTGGCTACGGACATTTAACTCTACACACCAGCCACGAAGACTTGAAGGAAAGCTGCAGCATGAAATGCATGTTTCATTTTAATGCTGCATGGCATTGCTTTGTAATGAGTATCCGTTGATTTTAGGTGCCTTATCTCTGCTTTACCAGATTTCCCAAAGCCAGCTTCTAGTTTTTATTCCTTTAGTTTTGCCTTAAATGAACATTTCCTGACTTTGGAGCTTTTTTTTTTTTTTTTTTTTAAGAAAAGCTTTTGAAGCATCTACATCCCTTAAAGGATTTTTTCATTAAGTCACTGATACGTATTTCCAAGCCTTCAGTTTAACAACATTATGTGACTGGGGACGTCTGACTGTGCTTGCTAATACCAGCCCTACAGAGGATAAAGCCTTGCTGTCACAGTAGCTCACACACCTTCTCAAGCAGCAGCACAGGAATAAGAGCAGCTTTCCCAGCCATGTCTTAACTGCTCCACACATACGTGTCTGTACAGGGGACTGGGGTCTGGGAAAGGAGGACATGAAAGAACCTGCACCAGACAAGCACTGTGATTTTTTTTTTTTTTTTTTTAATTCTGGGTGTCTATCTGCGAAACCAGCACAAATTGAGATTGCGTGATGTGCTGATTGCACTAGGATGGGCTGAAACACACTCCTTAGGTGAGCTCATGGGCCAGGACCTCAGCATCAAGCTCGTCTTGGGGACCAGAGGGGTTGATGGACAAAACATGGGGATGCTACTGACTTGCCTGCACTGCTCGGTGAGGAAATCCCTTGCAAAAAGCCCACAGATTTCAGGCTTGTGTTCGCTTACCAGCTGCCAAAGCTGTTGAGACGTTCTTCTTAATGGCAGCCTACTTGTTTTGGGCTCAGAAATCCAAAAGACTGGCTACAAATGAATATTTTCCTCCTATTTATTATAAACAACCAACCATTCGATTTTAATACCAAGTTGAAATCTCCCCCGCCGCCAAGTCCTTTCATTCCACAAGCCCTGCTCAACAGCCAACATCAATCCTTGGGGCAATCTGAGCCTGGATCAACCCCTGACAATTTCCTGGGCATGTTGGAACAGCAGTACCTGCTACATCGCAAAAGAGAAAAAATAGCTTTTTCCAACAACTGCGTTAGCTCTCTCCAGTTCCATGATAACATCGAGAGGCCCTGGAGAGCAATTCACCACGACCGGGAGTATATCGGTTATGTGACAACCTTAATGACACAGCCCAGACACAAAAACCTTAGTAACCTTTGAGCTGCCTCTTCGCTCTGGCGCTATTGATGAGTGTGCTCAGGCAAACATAATTAATTTTTAGTGGCAGCCTAATTTTATGGATGCTCTGGTTGTCAGGGTGGAAGGTGGAAATAACATTGACCTTTTCTCCCCGGGAAACCTGGCTAATTGAATGAATTCTTGCTCCCGTTAGGAAAAGGTCCAAGATGCAGCACATTTTACGCCTCCCTTTAGGTGACACCGACCAGCCTCGTAAAGGTCAAGCTGCCTTTGATGAGTTGATCCGAGATCAGAGTTTCCTACTGCAAAAAAACGCAACTAGTTCTTCTGGCCCGAACCCCTCGGTGTTATTTATGCTCAAGGCCATTGCATCTTTATAGGTACCATTTATCTCTTTGGATGTTCCAGTCTTCAGAAGGATGAGTCAATGCCGTGTCATGGGGGCTTGGGGTGGTTTTCTATTGCTTTGGCTAATTACTGCTGCCTGGTAATGCCAAACCTTCACATCGTTTCAAACAAAGCAGTGCTCCCCCTTTGCAGCAGTGACTGCGGTTCAGCAGAAGTCGTTTCGCAGTGGCGTTCAACAGCTCATCTTTAAGCAAGAGGAGATTTATGCATGGGAAGCTCTACTTCATTTTCTAGAAAAGAACATAAGCAGCGAGGCTAATTTGACTCTCTAAGGATGAGTTTGATGTCACACAACAAATTACTATCCTGGTTCAAGCTTCTTCATCACTTTTATGGGCTTTCATCACAGATTGTAATCTAAAATACTTCTGGCACAGAGGTGCCCGTGCAGGGCTCCGAACACACCAATTACCGCCAGTCAACCTCACAGTTTCATGAACAGCCGATACACGAGGCTTGCCCTTGACGATGAGGGATATCAGGTTTATGGCTTTGTGGCTGTCTTGACTTACTCAGATTTCAATTTTGTGCCTTTCTGGGGCTCTGTGCTCTTGCAAAAATGGAAATCCAATGCTAGCCATGATTCTTTGCTCTGCTCTGGCTCGCTGGGAGACATGGTGTTGGGTGGGAGAGGGAGCCGGGGAGGGATGTCCACCACCACTGCCACAGCACAACATCACCAAACCTGTGCGTTGCCCTGCAAACGGTTAGGAGCCGACAGCTAGGGAAGCCCCATGCACAACTGAGAGCAAGGTAGCGCACTGCCACATCCCCTAAAGACCATGCGTAAATGTGTCTTATCTGGTGTTCCTTACTAAAAGATTAGCCAAAGCTAATCAGGAAGGCAATTTGTTAATTCAGGATCGTGGGATGCTTCTTTTGTAATAACAGAGGGTGTTAACCCCAGCGCCCCGGTTAAATGCCAAGCAAAGCCACCCCCCTCCGGCTCCCCAAGTCCCCGCTGCAGTTTTCAGATTTATCCAGTATCATTTTCTCCATCTTAAACCATCATGTATTCTTATTATGAATAATAAAAGCCTTTTTGGTCTTTCCTCTTTCCAAAGGGAGCAGCATTTCACCCACCTGCGCTGTTAGACGCGCACACACAGTTTGTTAATCAGCTGGTGAGAATGCTCCAGGCTGAAAAGTGCTGGAGAAGGCAAGCCACTCTTACTCACACCTTGCCCTGCCGCCTTTTTTTTTTTTCCCCTTTCCTTTTTTATTTTAATTGATAAATGAAATTGAGAACCAACCCTTCCAAAGGCAAACAAGAGTTTCATCTGCAAAAAAGCTGCCCTAAGGCAGCCGCGGCTGCACGCAGGAGGCAACTGCTCACAACATCCTCGTAATGGAAAAGAAATTGCAAAAGCTCTGAGAAGCCCTGGAGTCAGCACTAACACACGGACTTTTAGGAAGCAGCTTCCCGTATTAAAACGTGCTCAGGGTTTCGCATGAACACGCGTATGGCATGTCCCCGCGCAAGCCATCACCAATCATCGCCGTAGCCCACCACGGCGCATACCTGCTGCGACCCATCACTTCTTCCATTCCAAGGTCATTTCCTACTTATTTTATATTTACAGATGAGTTTTATGTTAATTACAATTATTCCACTTCGAACTCCACAAGCTGCGAATGAAACGGATACACAAACCAGTGCCTCCTCCCCTTTTTCCCAAACCCTGCCGTTAAAACCAGCGGCTCAAAGCTTGCAGACGATTCCCTGCGGCCTAAATCCAAAACAGCCCCTTGGACCACGCCAGGAGCCTGTTGGGTTTGCAGCCGTGACCCTGGGGGAGCCCAGGCTGCCTCCTCCACCACTTGAATTCAGATCTTTTGTAAGCCAAAGGAGGCCTGGATTTATGAAGAACCACCACTAACCATATTAATATGCAGAAGTAAATGACAGTGAGTGCTTTGTGCCTCTCCACAGCTGGCAAATCAAACGCTCCAGGGCTTGGGCTTATTAATGCGCCCTGCACAGAGGCTGCACAGCTGGAGACCAAGTGCCGGGGCTAGAAAGGATTTAGGGAACCGGGGGGGACACATCTGGACCCCTGAGCTAAACCCACTGTCCCTCCTTGCTGTAAAAATCCGTGCAACAAGACACTGTAGCGCAGCAGGAACAATCCTCTGCAGACCCATCTCAGCAGCATGGAGATGCTGTTTAAATTTGTTTCGCCTGGCACAAAAACCTAGGGGGGGGGCGGGGGGGGGTGGGAATCAAAGAAACCATGGAAACGCTCTCAATTTGTGCCCGCATCAGTAAACTTTCGCGAGACGAATTTTCAGGGTTCGCAGCGTTGGCCTCCAGCCACCCGCAGCGGCCTGGGGTCACCCTTGTCCCCTCCAAGTCCTCTCTGGAGCGGCTCAGCTGCAGGATCCTAAAAGTTATCAGGGCTTTTGTGAGCCATGAGGAGGAAAAAGCACTGTCTCAAGCCAAAAGCATGGCTGCGGTGCTGGTCACAAGGAGTGAATTGTGGGTGGTTTGTGCTGCAAATCCCTTTGAACTGATGCCTGGAGCAACCCCAAACTTTGGGCAGGTCCTGGAGATGCTCCACTACAGATCCCAAAACCCAAAGCAGGCAGTAGAACCCTCAACACAGCCCTGATAACCTATTCTTTGCTGGAAAAAAAGCCACCAGAGAGACACCTGCTCTAAGATATGACCTGCCACAAGCTGTGCACAAAGCGAGGCAGCGAGGCTCGTGACGGTGTTGGCATGATGTCCCAGGGCACGTCTGCTGTGCAAACAACCCACCGCGAGCTGGTCCCCAGGGAGGTGCAGCTGGAGGAAGGTCAGGGCTGGTTGAGAAGTGCCGCTCGTCGCAGCATGGACGGCACCACCGTCCCTCTTCCCCCCCTTTAGAGACTCAAGGAGGACCCAAAAGGCCCTTCCCAGAAGAGTCCAGCCACAAACAAATCCAAGCTAACTTCTACAGCATCAGGGCTCATGTGAAGACCCCGGTTCAAAATTAAAGCTGCGCTAATTCAATTTATCTAAATTCAATTGGAAATGGAAAGAGATTAAGGCGGCTTTAATGAGGATGAAAAGCAGCGGCATGGAAATTCAATGCCACTGAAACCACCTGCACCTCTGGCTAATTTGGATTAATGGTACAGACATGCCTCAGCTCCCCCCGGAGCGATGCCTGGAGGGAGGGTGAGCATCCAGTGCCTCAGACATGGCAGAGGTTGGTCCCCAAGCTCCCACCACACACTATCGGCTTTTCCTTTTTCCAGACCACAACCCCCTGGAGAGGGGCTTTCCCTGACCACCAACAGATGGTTTTCCACTACATCCACCATTTGATGGCAGGGGTTGGTGCCCACCACTCTGTAACAGCATGGAAAAACCCTGCTGAGAAGCAAAAAAAAAAAAAAAAAATTGGAATCAAAATGGGTTGGGCATGAAAGAAACAGGCTTGAGAGCTTTCTCTGCGTGACCTAGATCAAAAGTCTTGCTTGTAGTCTGTGTTTTTTATCGAGTTAAATAATAGCAGCCCACAATACTACGTGATAGTCTCCTAAGTGGATTGAAGCCTCAAGCTTTATAGATTTCATGCTTCTTCTTAGTGCAATTTTATAGCGCGTTTCTCACCCCTCGTTTTCTTATTCAGCATGTTACTTGATTAATTGGTATGAAACGTTCATCTTTATCCAACCATTCCTGAAACACAAACGCAGAAGTCTCCAATTGTATTTCTTATTTACAGCCCTGTAGCCTGAGTGATTTCCAATTTACTGTGCTGCTATATTAGGTCAATATATAATACCTTGGGCCACTCCAGAAGGATTAGCCAGAAGTGGATTCCCTTTCCAATCAAATAGTCGCCGCTATAAAGTAGAGTTTCTTTTATTATATTTGATTGCTTTTCTGCCACTTTCCCTATCAAGTGCAATAAAACAGCCCCGCCACTCCCCAGCGCCTAATCTTGTGAGACAAAGATGCGTAACCACAGAATTTGGGAGACTCCGTGCCATATGTACGACTGGCTGCAGCTTCCACCTACGCTACTCAGAGTCTGTGGTTTGCTGTTTCCCCCTTGGTTACTGGAAAGAGTTTTCCCTGGTATAATTTTTTTCCATCTTGCATTTACCTCCATGCAGGATTGCTTGCTTTTTTTTTTTTTTTGGTTGGCTTGCATCATGATTCCCACTTGGAATATGTAAGGCTTTCTTTAAAGCACAAAGGTGATGCGAAGACTTCAGCCACAAATTATTTTCCCACTCTTTTCATGTCTAGTACACTCATGGTTAAAGTAAAATGCTAGGAAACACAAATTCTAGAAGTGCATAATTCAAAAGACAGATATTTTCAGTTCTTTTTCTTTTTATCGTCATCTTTTTTCCACGCGCCTCATGATTTTGACAGTCCTGACACAATATTTTTGCACACCCAAAGATGCCAAGGCTGCTGATGCCATGACATCCAGACACAGTCAAAATACCCTTTTCTTTGCACTTGAAAATCAAGACTGAAGCAGTCTGTGTACGCTCACTATTCCAAAATTAGCCTGCACATAAATTTATCATGTTCAGATAATGGGCTTGCATAGGCAGACAGTGAAGCAAAAGGTATATTTTTCTATTACAAGCAACTTGTTTAGACAAGATATTTCAGCTTCCCAAGATATTAACAGATAATCAGTAAAGGTGTTTTTAGAATGACAATACACTTCGTTTTGTTTGCCGAGTCAGTAACAACTAAATCACTTTTTGTATTACATAGCACACGCCAATATGGCATGGTGGCAGCAGCTCCTGTAACAGCCCTATCCCAAGCTACAAACCAGTATTTTCCTTCTTTGCTTCTTATTTGAATTGCAAAGAACAGTTTAAAAAAGAAAGCAGAGATCCTGAGGCATGCAGCCAGCAGCAAAATGAGGATTTTTGAGTCCACGCGCCAACTATTTTCATGCGGGACTGTGAAGAGGAACATGGTTTTATGGCATCTCCAACTCTGGAGCAAAAAGCCAAGCAGCTATGGGACTAAATACAGAATAAGATGCCACTTGTACCTGGCATTTTAAAAAACAGCTCTGCATCCAACAGAACCACAACTGCTCTGTGCCAAAGAGGGTCTGAGGGACCCAGGGTGCAGGAGGAAAGGTCCCAAGGGGTGTCCTGGCCATGGTTGGGATGGAGAGGCAGTGAAGTGGGGCCTGGAGGGTTCTTTGGGTGGCTGTTTTCTATGGGACAGACCCTTGCAGGAAGCATGAGCCAAGGCCACCACGATGGGCCAGAGAAATGCATACTTTTCCATGGGAAGACCTCCCTGCAGTGATGGAGGTTGGTCCATCTTCAGCATCTGTGAAGCCTGGTGTGCAAAGCATCTGGTGTGCAAACACCATGTCTGAAACAGCAGCTCAGCAGGGGCAGCTCCAGGTAGCTCTGGGAAAACTCGGATTAACATGGAACAACCAGCTGAGAAAGGAAATGTTTTGAGCAGCCATGTTTGAGGGACACTGTAGAAGTTGGAAACGGGAGAAAAAAAGGCCAAGTAACTCAACCACACAAAAATCATTGCCTAAGATGCAACTAAAAGGCCAGAGGCAGCTGCTGGGTACGGTATGGCTACTGGGAAAATGGAGCAGCAAAGCAGCTTATACAAGTGTCTGAAGAGTTAAAGGTAAGGAGAGAATGGAACAGCTCAGATTATAACGAAGATATAAACTCACTGGGAAGAAAAAAGTCAACTCCTTCCATCCCAGAGGTATCCCCATGGCTGGACCTCCTCGTACCTACACGTGGCTTTGGCACTGCAACGTGAAGATCCCGGCCCATGTGCCATCCCTCTCCATAGCAAGGGTTGAAGTTCACTATTAAGAGCTGTGTGCCCTTGACAAAGCTTTTCATTGGAGAACCAACTTTGTGCAGTCCCAGTGGTAGCAGCTGAGGAGGTTTAATTCCAAACACATTTACATTATTATGCAAATATTTGGAAATCACCAACTCCTTCACTTACCTACTAAGAGCCGAGTTAAGTGTTTCCATGGGAACAGCAACTATTAACCACTATAGTTAATATCTTTATTCTGCTAGTGTCCAGAGAGCTCAATGAAGACTGAAGACAGCTTGTACAAGGTGCTGTATGAATGCGGGGGATGAAAAAGTCTCTTGATGAAAGGAAAAGATCAACATTTTATGAGCTTCAAAGCCAAGTACCAGTTCTACCTGGACCTGGAAGAACATGGCGAAATTTGCTTGCAATGAGTCCAGGAGCCTCTCCTACACCATTTAACCAAATCAAGAGCCCTATTTAGTTTTGCCTTGAATCCTATAGCATTTCATCGTCAGACAGAGATCTTAATAACTATCCCAGTGCAATCCAGTCCCATACTATCAACCCCGTTCTAGGGACATGAGAATCCCTCCCTAGGCCTCTCATCTGTAGCTGAGTACAAATTTAAGTTAAATACACGTGAGATTAGCAGTGGTGAGGTCATGTGGGGACAGGACATCATCGGGACATCCTGAAAACCACTAGGGTACACTGCTCCCTTCCACATGGTCAAAAGTAAAGCCTGGACTCAGAAGACCCTAAAAGCTACAAGGTTTTTGAAAAAAATGAATGCATTTGGGGTGTTTCCCCCTCCTCCTCAGGTTTCAAAGCCCACAGCCATGGCCACGTTTCAAGCACCTTTGCCACATGCAGGGCTTGAAAGTTGTCTGAAGAGAGTGACCACAGCAGATGCTGCCATCCCACCTAACCTCTGGGTGATGGTGACGCTCATAGACATGGAAGTACCAGACTGGACACCTCCTGCCCACTGCCACAGGCTCTTCTGCCCAGCTTCCCTGCTTGACGGCAAGAACAAGACCTGGTTGATCCTCCTCCCTCATCTTTTGTCCACCCAATTTATTTCTCTACTTGCTTGCTTCTCTTTTTTTTTTTTTTTTCCTTGATGTGTAATGAGCCTGGCTTACTCAGCCAAGACTGATCCACCTTTCCTGGCATCGCAGTGATAAAAAAGCACAGCTCTAAAGGCAGCACATTTCTGGGTGGGTTCCTCCTAAAGGTTCTCCAAAAGGCAGCTCCAAAAAGCAAGCCTAAAGTAAAAACGGTGTGATGCAAGGTCTGTGTCTCCATGGGGAACCTCAGAAGGGTCCAAAACCCAACAAGGCTGAACATACAGAGCTCACGGCATGGCTGTTCAAGCCTGCTACATCCCTGAGCCATCAATGCGATGGTTTCCTGCCCCCAAGGCAGCCTGTAAGCAATAAAGCATCAGAGGTGGAAAATGCACTTCATCTTCCCACTCTGTATTGTGAACCTGTTTTGCCTTTAAAAGGACAAGACTTCAAACAAATGCAACAAGTCAGAAATTATTATCTCAAATTACCATCATCTCCCCCTCAACTGGGCCAGATCAGGTTGACTTTGAGTACGAGATAAAAACTGGAAGGCAAAGCTCTTGCTATAAAAGCCTGTGCAATTTTAAGTGATTGATGGGACCGTGGGAACCTGTTTAAATCGTAAGAATCAAACACCACCACACAAATAAATTTTAAGTTTTGGATGAATGCAGCCAACTCTCCTCTTTGCTGCTGAAGCACAATTTTGTAAGGGGCTTGAAGGGGCTCATTTGCACAGGATGATGGAGCGATGGCAACACAAAATCTTAAGTGGCATTTGCCCCCTTCCCTTTCCTGATACCCAAAAATAAACACAACCTCATCCTGAAAAATTCCAACCGCAATGCTCTGCCGTGCAACTGCCAGAGAAACAGAGAGGCTGGCAATTTTGCCAACATTGTTTTGGATGTTTTGTTTAAAATGTCCACATGGGTTCCTGAAAACTGCAGCCACCACTGCTGAAGAACTGATAAGGCTTGCTCTAAATGGGTGTCTTTGGTGGCCCGTGTCACTCCTCATGCTGTCCCCTGCCCATGCTACCCCCCCTGCAGAGTCCAGCCTCCTGCCTGCTGTTTCTGCAGCAGGGTTCATTACAGAAATTGGCACCAGTGTCGCCAGCAACTTCCACTGTGGCAGCTTGGTTGGGGTGACGGGAGCTGCTGAGCTGCCCTTGCAGGAGGCAGTGTTTCCATGTCCACTCCTAGGGCTGCCATCCCAACAACCCGAGACCTGCGAGACAGCACACAGCCCCAGACTTTCTGGTCAGCACCTTCTGCCCTTCTCTGTGCCAGGACTAGAGGTCTGCAGTGCAGCACATTGGCTTTTCAGAAGATGCCCAGCCCAGTTGGGTTCACTGGGGGACAGATGCCACCCATCCCAAATGCTCTGAGTTCAATGAGCCGAGCCCTTGGTCCACCCAGACAGCACTAACCCACGCAAAGACAGCAATTAGGGCAACGAGTGTCCCTAAATTTCAAGGAGGAGGAAAACACAGACAGCAGCTGGAAGTCCACGTTGAATGTGGCCTCCCAGAAATGGCTTTCTAGGGAAGAGGGATGTGCCGGAGCATCTGAAGGAAACACCACACCTCTGGTCACCCACAGGCTCCCACGACAGGCAACGACACTCCTGTTTGGCATCCCATACTTTGGTGCCAAGACACCCAAGTCCAGCATTCACAGATGAGCTGAACTGTGGACATGCTGGTCCCAACTGGCAGCTGCAGACACTGAGAAGAAACGCAACTTGTTTCCATACAGACTGGACTCCTCTTGCTTTCAAGAGCTATTAGGTTTAGACGTTGGTCGGGGAGGATGGGATGGGACAGTCTTTACGAAAAAATTACCAGTACATGCATGGTTGCAGGAGGAAAAATAAGATCTTACCTGTTTCTCCCCATATGGGCAAATATTCATCCTGCTGTATGTCTAGCATGATTTCCAGTCCATTGCCAGTCCCACCCTTAACCGTGGTAAGAAGAGGCCGTCCTTCTTCTCCTGAGTTAAACATGTAGCATTTCCCATATTTTGTAAACACCTGTGAGGAGAGAAGAGAGAAATAATGTAATATTTCCCCTATAATCAACGCCTCTTCCCACCCAAACACAGGCAGAGGGATGAGAAACAGCCACGTGCCGCAGCTCGAAAGGAAACGTCTGCAGATAAATCGAATCTGGTTTAATCATTTAGCGTATTGTGTTCTCCTTCAGAAAATAAAAGATGGACGAGAGGAAGGGAAAGCTGTTTTAGAGTAGCGAACAAATGTCTTCAGCAGCTCGCCAGAGTCATATCACGTTAAGTCTCTGAGAAACACAGGTACACGCTGTGTTTGAGCTTGTACTAAAATATAACGCAATTCCTTATCTTCGTGCGAGGCACCTGAGCCCACCACCGCTGCATGCTCGTGGCTGCAGACCTAGAGGTGGGCTCATCACCAAAGGATGGAAACACCAGCACTGAAGCCCATGCTTACTCCTTGCTCATCCGGCTGCTGAATATCAAATCTTGTAGGCAGAGCTCGTGCCCACTGCTTTCCACCCAAAGGGAGCAACGTGAATGATGCCTGTGCTCTCCCAACACAAAAAAATGCCATATCCCATTGATTCATCACTCTACCACTACTTGGCAAATAATCAGAGTTAAAAACACTTGGGCAAATGAGGAAAGATTTCCTCTGTCGCTTTTGCTCCTTCCTTAGTCTCATTTTGGCCCATCTCTTGACAGAAACTCTGGGCAAAACCCAGGTGAGGGCTGCCAGGCCCCCAGCAGCTCTGCAACATGGGGCAGACATGGGTTCCCAAGTGAGGTGGACGTGGGTTCCCAAGTGAGGTGGACGTGGGTTCCCAAGTGAGGTGGACATGGGTTACCAAGTGAAGTGGACATGGGTTCCCAAGTGAGGTGGACATGGGTTTCCAAGTGGGGCAGCTCTTGGTGGGCCAGCAGAGATGTGACATCTTTGATTGCAGTGGCATTGACAGTCTCGGGCATTGACAAGTCCGGCACTCAGCTTTCCCCTGAACTGGGAGAGCGTTTAGAAATCCCCTAACCATCGCACGTGGTGACTCCTGACAAGCACCGGCGTGAAACGGGGAGCGTGAGTTGTCTTCAAATCACTCTGCTGCTTCACAGCTCCGGAAAATCTGGATTTTGCAATCAGTAAGCAAGCGGCAAACACCAGTAATGAATATTCAGAGGGAAGGGAGCCCAACACCAAGTGGCACGCTGGCTGCAGTCCCGTCAGAAATCACAAGTCACTAACGCAGTTGCTGAGATCATACGACCGCAAGATGATTCATAAAACTAAACAGAAGCTGGAGTCATCAGCAATTTATTCCCCTCAAATATTGACATATGCCTTATAATCACAGCATCAGGGAAGCAGGTGAAAAAAGAGAAATATGAAATCATATTCAAGTTAAAACGCTCCAATCGGAGCAAAAGGGACGCAGAGAATATGAAGCGTTTGCAGGGAAAAAAAAAAGCCCTTTACAAAAGATTTTTATATCCAAGCGAAAATCCTATTTTAATACCCGACTGACCTATTAAACCATTCAAGCTGGAAAGATAGGCTGAACAACAGTAAGCCTGTGTTAGCAGCCAGTGCCCGTAGATGGGTTTTCCCAGATAGGCTTTGAAAGCAGAAGTCAAAAATATCTAATTAGGATAATTTAAAATACAGCAAGAAGAAAACTTGCATTAGTGAAAATCATGGGACAGGCAAGCTTAAATTGCGAGCAACAGCACAACGTAAACGCTGAATAAGGATTTAGATGTTGATGTACCCAGTGCAGTCTTTAGCCAAATAAATTCAGGCAATTTTATGGGGCTTTTTATGTGGCCCTTTGCAGCTATAAAATTTTAAGTGTAAAACCTCCAGTTAGGGCATGTTTATCCAGCAAACAAGATCTGAACTGACAGGGGCCTGAGGCTCACTTCAGCTGCATATCTGGGACCCCAGTCCCAGAAAAAAGAAATCAAACGTCGACTTGAAAAGGAAGGGACATTCCTCCATCCCCTCTGCTCCACCCTCAGCAAGTGACTGTCAAAGTCCATGAAAGGCTGCTGGCCGTGGCCAGGAGCTCATCTGCCATGACCTTGGCAGATGCTTCTCTTGCACAGCAGGCAAAGATGGGAAACCTGTCCAGTCTTACACAATCTGGCATGTGTTGACAGATGTATGGAAGAAATGCAACTGCTTCCCAGCCCCACATCTGCTCCTGAGCAATGGCAAGGCCAGGGGACTATCTGAGATACAGCTTAAACCCAGGTGTTGCTGGCATCATCTACATTGCTTCTAGGACTCTGCAAGGAAATGCTTCCAAGGAAGCCCAGTGATGTTCTGCTGCTCTTTAGGGCCACCAGGAAGCACAGATCCTCATTAAGGCTCCTGGTACATACCCACCCTTTCATCTCCATAAATCAGGCAGTTACTTATGGCTTTGTATAACCAAATACCACAGTGGAGCCATGACTGTGATATGATGGAAAACATGAGCGCTTGTCCTAATGAGGAATCTGGCACTTTTGCTGATGTACCCAGAGCTAGCAAACAGCATGAAAACTTTGGGGTAGGATCACCACCAGGCTTAGTCGCTAAGCAAAGAACTGGTACGCAAGAGGAGACCAATAAGGGATACATCAGCAAACACTACGGACCAGGAGAAGACCGAGCAAAACAGCTGGGGAGGAGGACCAAATTCTAGACTTGATTCAGGGCTTTTTATTCCTTTGGACCAACTCGAGCCCAGTTTCATGTACTGGGTGCCCATTTGGGCTGGAGCACATCTTTCCACTAAGTTGCCACAAGGAGTTGAGCCCAAGTGCTCTGAGGTGGCTCCTCAGTGCAAACCAAAGCATGGTAAGTGGGGACAGTTGGGAGGTTCACTCTCAAAGCACACTCCTGATCCAGCTAAACCCCATGTAGATGCCTCCACTCAGGGTTTGAGCTAACTGCATGCTGCTCCCACTGCTCATCTCCAGCAGCCCCCACAGGGCAAGTACAACACGGGCTAAGAGAAGCCAGGCCTAAAAGCACAAAGAATTGAAAATCAAAGAGAATAAACTGAGGAGGACGAAATGAGAGCCTTACCCTGCAGCACAAGGTTGCTCACAGGGACCCTATGGGAAAGGCAGCCGTGAACCACGAGCAGTGTTAATGATCAAGCAGCAACCGACGATGCCTTCAGGCAATCTTCTGCTAGGCTTAGCCCTGCTTCCAGGCAGAACGGAGTCACAAATACATCAAACAAACAAACAAGACCAAAAAAAAAGGGGGAAAGGAAGAAAGAAAGGAAGTGAAGAAAGTCACCCTGTTCACTGCAGCTAGAGACCTCCTTAGAAGCCCCTGAAGAAGCCCCCTAGAAGACCTCTTGCTAGCTCCTGCACCACAGTCCCAGAAGTCACCACCCTACTATATACAACACACCACACATAACAGCAGCTTCACCTCCACATACAACCACTTCACACCCCAGAAAACACATCCCATCCATCCTGCTCTCCACCGACGCTGCGTGGCGTAAGCACCTTTCTAAGCATGGACATGGTGTTTAACCTCAGCTTGAAAACACCATCAGACATTTCAGAGTGATGAAGGCTTTGAGGCCAACAGCCTTGCTTAGGAGGGAGCTGTAGAGAGACAGCAGGCATTACAGAAAGCCCCGCCGGCTTCATTTTTCCTCCACAGCACAGCTCCCGTGGGATGCCCAGGCCCCACTGCCAGCTACCTTCTCCCTCAAACCCGGGGCAGGTTCCTTCCACCTGCTCCGCCAGGAGAAACCCCGGGCAGAGTGTGCCTATATGGACAGTCTCCTGCTAAACCATACAGAAATGCCATATATATATATATGACATCCCCATATACAAAACTTCCCCGCACGCAGCTGAGCCGTCCCACAGCAGACCTTAGCCATGGTGCTCAATGCCCAACCACAGCAGCAGACTAAGGCACGGGACATCTGCCGGTACCTCTAGCTCGAGCTGCAACCACAGGGTTTTCCATCTTGCCCTATGAAGCTATAAAAGACTATTTATAACAGCATTTAAAAAGACACTGCTGAGTTCAGAAACCCATATGCATTCATTTCAACTGACATTAAATGGGGTTGTGCTGTTTCTCACCTTCGCTGTGAACGATTATTTGGGAAGTCAGAACTTTTTTTCAGGGGATCCTCTTGGTTTCAGGCTCTTTTGGGCGCCCTGATAACAGGGAAGGATTCAGAGCATTATCAGATCATCAGGATAAAAGGATAGAGCTGTTCGGAAAGGGCAACATCCGTATATACTAACTGCCATGATACACCCGAGACAGTAAACATGAGGCAAAGCGGAATGACTTAACCTCAGTTTATTTGTCTTGGGGGAAAACAGCACTCCTTGCTGTTGGTAATGTTTTAACTTGTAATAAAAAGAAGGTCCAGTGCAAGCCAGAAACAAAAATACAAACATGTACCTTGAGAATAGTCTATAAAAAGCCCAATTTTTTTCTTTGATGGATCACTTGTTACTTTTGACAGCTCCTCTGAAAATCCCCATTCAAGTACAAAGGTAAACGTGTTCGAAATCTGTTAAATAGTATTTCAGTGATGCAATGAGCCCTTCTTTAGCATGTCAAGGGAAAAATGAATACCCTGTGAAATTAAAAAGCAGAGCATGGGTATCTCGGACAGACTCCATGTACAAACCAGAAGTCACCACCATCAAAAGCTCTGAGACTCCAATGTATATCCTGCTGTGTGTCAAACCAATAGGGCAAAAAAGACTGATATTCAAAATGCAAGCAAGCCTAACCAGAGTAATAGAGAAAAAGGTATTTCACAGTTTATAACCAGCACACACAGGACAAGCATACCTGCTGATAAATTATCCTTTCAATACGAAGCAAAATGATGGTAAAAGCAAGTAATTTGAAGTCTCTAAATTACTTTTCTAAATCCAAAGACGCGGGCTAGAGCTCGCTGACAAGGCAAGACATCGGTTGTCAATTTAAGGTACTAATCAATGAAAAGAAAGCAAATTAGTGTCCTTCACAATCACTTGCTCCACAACTGCGGTACACAAAGGTTCAGAGACACATATCCTATCAAGCCATGTCCAACAGCATCGGGGACAACAGAGCAAAAAGGGAAATAATGGGATTTTCCAGACAGGTCCAGGAGAAGGGGAACATCAGGCTGAAAGGCCCTGGGGAGAATGGAGATGGGTTTGGGCAGGAACGCCCATGAGATGATGGGAGAAAGATCCTGTTTAGGAGGAAAGAAGACTTAATTTCTGAGTTTTTGGCACAGCGCTACATTCCCATAGCTACCAGCTCCCCCGTGGCACCTGCTGAGCCGACAGTGGCATCAAGCCATGTCATTATTTCACTCGAAGTGCGAGGAACAGCACGGTCCGGTTGGCTCCATGCAAGCGCATCACCATGGTCCATTTGTTCACACCCTGGCAGCAGGTAGCAGTACATTATTTATAATGAAATGACGGCTGCAAAGAGCAAATCACAACGGATACCTACAATAAACAGGTTTCTGAAGTGTTCAATCCCAAGAGGATTTCTTTCCAAAGGATAACAAGACTGCAATGACAGCTTGGTAAGGAGGGAATTCACATTTAATGGGCAGAAAGGACTTCATCTCCCTTCCAAACTGAAGTGCAGAAGGAAAGAAGGAATGAAGTCCCTACCCCACACAGAGGGGTATGCAAGCCTAACCAGGGCATCCCCTTCATTGGAGAGCATTATGTATCTCAGTCCTACAAGAACACTGGGGGAATACAAAAATCTCACAGACCCACGTATTCAAAAGGTGACTTGGTCGGTCAGCCTCAAGAGACCGTAAGACAAGGCACGGTTCTTTGAAACATTAACATAAATCAGGAGGGAAAATGCATACGGGTGACATACTTTGGTATCTTCTCCCCCTCAAAGGGTGGCCACGGATTTCTCTTTCAATTTGTGTTTGTTTTGTATTATCGGAAACCTGGCATAGAAGCATGTCAGACAAGCAAAATATTATCCATCCTTCATAGTGTCAGGTTTAATCTCGCAATAGAGAAGAGTAATGGGGATGGAGCTCCCTCTGGAAAGCAGAGCCATAAAAGTTGTCAGAGATGTGTTTACAAGGACAGCGTTTTCCTTTCGGCCTCCAAGAGTGAGATATTCCAGTGGGGCCTGTCAAGCAACTCTGCAAGGCAAGGCAGGGAGATGCTTCGCTGAAATCAGCTCGCTGTCTGCCCGCACCCCTCTGGGCACCGCGGTTGCACGACTGTATGGGAACAGCGGGGATGTCAGCTCTGGTTTTATACAAGTCTGCTGGTTTTAACTAAGAAGTTATCGAGGTCCTAGGTACTGCCTGAGGCTAAGATAGTCTTGTGCTGGTGTTAATGTTATTTCTTTCACAAACTAGCAGCGGCCAGCATCCCAAATGTAATAGTCTACCATTGCCGACAAGCTGCTACAGAATGCGTAACACTCCTAATACATCCATCTCTGCCTTCAAAACCAGTTTTTGCCACCGGACAGGACCGACTCTCTTTTTAATTTGTTTATTTTATAGGGTGGCATTAAACGTCGCCCAGCAGACCACAATTCATACCCCTATATTCTACGCTTCAAGAACAGTTAAACTCTAGCAGCATTAACGCAGAGGCACGACAGGCCAGCACATTTAATTCACTAAGAGATATTGCCATTTTCTTCTTATTTGTGCAATCAGCCACTCCCTGTAATGGCATATTGGTGCAAGCATTGGTTTGAATGGTGAGTACTTATGGAGGGTCCTTATAGCTGGCATAAATCACCTCCACAGCGATCACTGCAATTTAGCACTGGTTGAGTGGATATTTAAAAAGAAATATAGCACTAATATTCTGGCAGCAAATGAATGAACTATAGTGGTAAAGCTCCAAATATTTGAGAATTATGTTGGTCCATAAACTAAGAAAACTGCTACCCTCTCTCTGATCCCCATCAAGCCCTAATTACTTCCACACATAACAAACTGATGCACAACGATGCGACAGGAGCTCTGTCCCACCAGACCGTAATTTATTAGTTTGTAGGAAACAATATCTGCATGCTCCCACAACAGTTCCTCTCCCACACGAACAGAAATTAATCCATGAGTATCTCTCAGTTTCCCAGGACTCACTTTGCAGAACACCATCCACTGGTCCTTCAGTAACCTGATGCAGAATGCAATCCTCTGCTTTTGACTGGTTTGGGGGTTTTTGTGGGGGGCAGAAGGTGGGTCTTTTTTTTAACAAAAGGTTTCTCATCTTATGAAGATCAATGCCCCAGCACAAGCGTGAGGCTGCTCAGCATGTATGAACGTGCATTGTACGTGGGTGAAATGAGGTTGATGGCCTGAGACACGCCAGGCTGGGACCTTGATATCACCAGGCTCGTGTATGAACGAGGTCGGACAAGACAACAAGCTGGACAATGCCCTCAGGAAGCAGCAGATGGTGTGGGAAGAGCAGAAAGGCAGGTAACAGTGTATTGCATTCCTCCTTTTGTGACCACCAAGGCTGTCCCTCCACCAGCAGCAACCCATGAACGAGCTCTGCGCATCCCAGCAGTAGGAGCCCTGGAGCCTTTTAACAGGTGCCAGCATACGGCTTGAAGGCCAGGATTCATTTAGATAATAATTACAATCTGTCTTCCTAACCTCTCCCCACTGATTCATTTAATGAATTGTTCTTCATTACCCTTGCTGAACTCCCCACCAAGCAGCAGCACAGCTCTGTCTCCAGCCCAGCAGCAGCTGCAGTTCTGGGACTGACAATGGCAATATTGCCGTATGGCCCTGCCAAAAATACCTCGAGAGCGTGCCACAGGAGCCCATGGATCCCCCCAGCACTCATCCACGTGAAGATACTCATGCAGGTGCTATGGAGTCTTAGCAAAGAGAGTGGACAAAACACTAGAACTTGAAATGTCAGTGCAGCTAAGATAACCCTTGCAGCTAAGATAACATGTACTGAACGAACTCTCCAGAAAATGCCAATCGACCATCTTCAGAACTCCCATGCACCTTAAAACCATCAAGCAGCACCCCAGAGCCAAAGAAGGGACAGAGAAATGCTTGTGAGCGGGTCAGTCCTGGTCATCCAGGGTGAGATTGGCTGCAGACTCCTCAGCTATGACCTTCAGCCCCTCCACAACCCTCCTGAGATACTGAGAACCTGCATGACAGTTCCTCCCCAGCCAACACCAGAAGCGTTTGCTCCTCACTATAAAATTGTTCTCATGTCTGGAGTTTTTTAGGCCATTCCTTACCTAGAAAGCCCAGCCTTTCCACACAGCTGGCACAGGAGGGAGGCATCAGCTTCATGAAAAGGACAAACAGCTCCAAATGCCCCCAGTGAGACAACTTCATCTCATGCCTTTTCCAAAAGAAATGCAGCAACCGCTCCATCGTCTTTACATAGAGGAGATAAGTACAAAACGTTGTACTGAAAACAGCGTTTCTTTGTAGCCAGCGAAGCTTAAAACCCTGGGAGGCTTTTACTACTTACAAATCTGAGTGTTACAACTTCTGCCTGAAGTGAAGTATTTAGGGCACAAGAAAAAGCAAAGGCTGTCCCCACTCAGCACAGGGCTTGGGGTGGAGCTCAGGACAAGCCTGGCCACCATGGTCAGTGTGAACGGCCATTGCCGTATGGTCAGGTGATGGTTTTATGCTCCTTGCACACCAAGGGATTTACACTACAGGTTTTCACCGGCATATAATCAAGCCATAATTCAGAGCACCACCATTCAGGCTCTTACGTTCTCTCTATTGTCAGCTGAGAAAGGTATTTCCATAATGCACTTCCAGGCACTTTAGTTAGAGATGCTCAAAAGTTAGCACAAAGCGCTCTTTTTTACTTTCTTGTGATGGCTACATCATTTGGAAGAGTGAATATTGGGGTGGCTGTATGCATGGTGTCTTTCTTCTTGCATCCGTTGGCTGCACATAGACCTCCCAGCAAAGCCCCAGTGCTCTCAAGTGCAGAAAATCCCAGCAAGCAAAGCTGATCTCCATTGCTCATGCACGCAAAGCAATTGCCCCCCCTCATGCATGCACAACCATGCCCCATCGCTTGTGCACGTGCTATCAGTGTGGCGGCGAGTCTCATCTCAAGGACTCCCCTTTGGTGCGTGGAGCAGGCAGGACAGGCAGCCACCACGGTTCTCACCTCCTGTGGGGAAAATGCAGCCTGCGGATAAGTAAAATAGGGATATCAGCAATGCCTGACTCCACAGGAGCATGTAAGGACACCTACACTCACGCCTGCGAGGTGCTCAGAAATTATGGCAATACGAGGAGTGCAGACATCGTAGCCATATTTATACCATCCCGCACCGAACGCAGACAGTGGGAGTTCTCCACAGATGGGAGTGAGCTGAATCAGACCTCCAATTAGGTAAAACACTATCATTTTTGACACACTATCTATGCAACCACTACCTCGCGGAGCAGGACAACCTCCAAGCATCGGCTCGCAGGAGGCGGCTGCTGCGCTCACGGGGCAACCGGTGGACCAGAGCCATCTCCGTGCTTGCTCCTGGAACTGAGCACATCTGATCCCATCGTGCTTCACCTCTCTGCTCCCTACCACGTGGATGCGTTATGGTAATGCATCATCTGGACATACGATGGATGAAGCAGTGTTACCTAGAGTAAGATGTCGGCAGGTTATCCCCAGCTGGAACTAAATTATTCCCAATGACAGCTGCAAAACAAATGATCCCCTTCCAGCAGTGCAAATATGAAAATAACAGCTAAAGCGGATTTTATCCCTCCTAAATTCAGGCCTCTACAGTAAAACGTGGACCCAAACCCGCTACCTGCACTGCAATCAGTGAAGGAAGGCAAAGCAGGGAGGGAAGTACATGTGGAGGTACGTATGTAAGTACAGATAGATGCAAACTGAGGTAAAGTCTGTTTTAAGCCCAAGGCCGATGATGGGCAGGATTCATTGCACCCAAGCATCTATTTCCCCAGGACGGATCCATCCGTTTAAACCACATGGGGCGGGAGACACAGCTGTACGCAGCCACTGGTTTATAGCAAGGCATAAAAAAATCCCGTGCTTGAAATTTCGAGTGAATTTATCACAAAAAGAGAATTAGTAACCACAGCCCCTTCTTGCTCAGTCGACTGTCCATAGGAAGTCAAATCTTTTTGCTCTTTTTCCCCACTTGTAGCTGAGCAGAGGCGGCACAGCTGGGAGCAGCGGCAGCCCTGTGTTCTTGCCCGTGTTTCAGCCACAAACGCTCACCCAGGGATGCAGCTGCAGTTTTATGTCACCGTCATTTCCGAGGACGCGGCAAACTCAACTTTCTGATCCCAGGGTGAATTGGTACTGGCAGGCAGCGGCGGCGGGGAAAGTCATGCTTGTAAACTGGGCGGATTGGATCTCAAAACCACTGAGTGGCAGTAAACCAGGCACGATATATCGGTATTTTTACAGTCACTCTGTAGAGCAGAGCAGCGCAGGAGGAGAACCCGGGATGCGGTACCGCGGCCCAGCACGGGCTGCACCCCAGCATCGTGGCCCCCGCCGAAGGTCGTGCGCAGTGCGATCTCCGGCCACGACAGCAGCGGGGCAAAGACGATGCTCTCGGCAAATCCACTTGACTCCCGCTGGGTTAATATAAATCATTCCTGATAACTTTCGATGGGGGACTGGATCAGGTTTGGACGACAGAGTATATATACTGATAGAACCAGGCAAGCAGCAACGGCCAGGCTCTGCTGTTCACAGCAAACATACATGTAGCACGTTTGTTGCACGACAGCTTTTTGGAGATAGCCCTATAAAGACTGTCTGAAAAAGACTGGAATATTTTCCAGGGGAAATAATAAAAAGAAAAATACAGCAACAAGATTATTTTGCATTCTGTATTTCCCAAACTTCGCACAAGTACCCAAGCCACAGCAGCCTCTGCAGCACAGACACTCCGTAAGCATCCTTTGGCTGAAGGATTAACCTCTGTTAGCCTTTTAATTTAAATTACTGCTGAAGTAGCTGATTCAGCGAGAGGTTTTTATAGCCGCTATTTATTATTTGTACAGCCACAGCTCCAAGCAGCCCCTTGTTGTTCCAGAAAGGCGGTGGGACATGGAACCCTGTGGTGCAGAGCCGGTGCTTTGAGTTATCTGGGAGATTTTAGGAACTACCTCCAAAGGACTCGATGGAAGTCCCAGGACCAGACACACACGGTGAAACCCTGGCTCTTGCCATGGGCTGGGGTGTGCTAAAGGATTTGCCGCACACATCCCTCAGCTAAGCAGCAGCAACGTGGTATTTTGCACGAGACGTGAAGCACCACCGGCCAGGCACGAGCGTCTCCTCCACGGCTGCGTTCCTCCTCCAGGGCTGGGGCAATCCTGCTCCATCACTGATGATGGATGAAAGCCCAATTAGTCCAAAGGCAAGATGTTTTTTATCCCTTAACTCTTTATTCGACTCAAAATCTTCCCAAGAGATCCCAATATATGTGGAACTTCAGGTCAATCGTAATGACACTCATGATCGCACAGGGAGCGGAGTTGCCCGAGGATGTCCCCAAACCCCGGGACAGGGACAATTTGCTTTGTAAATGCAAGTGGGAAATGCAGCAAGGCAAGAGCAAGTAAGGGAGATCCCTTCATCACGGCGTGGAGTAACGGGACACAAGGGAGCTGGGCAGCTCATCTGCACCTCTCCTTAAAACCAACACTTAGATATTTTTGGCAGATACCTCCAAAGAGTCTATTTATGGTCTACTTTGGTCTAAAGTCTATTTGCTACCAAAGGGTTTAGGTATCTGCCAGCTCCTTTTTTACATTTTTACAGCACATTTCACACTTGAGGAGGACTCAAAGCCCTTTATGGGCAAACATAGTTTCCCAGATCATCCCAGATGTTTGGTTGTTTTTGGTTTGTTTTTTTTTTCTTTAAAAAAAATATAGATACAGATATATTCCAGTTATGAACCTCCTACTACTTGGTGCAGATGAGACACACACCTTACAGCTTGAACTAGAGACAGACCCCAAGCTGTAGGAGGTAAGAAAAACTTCAATTAAACTTTTGCTTGATACACACCACCCCTCAGGTCTCTGGAGCATCCTCGGAGCCAGAGGTCTGGTACCTGGAGCTGAGCACGTGTGAAAATGAAGCCAATGTGGCCCATTTCAGTGCTTTTAGTTGCTTCTAGCTTGTAATAACCTCAGAAGATATTCATAACCCAGGCAAGGAAATGAGTTTGTTCAGCACACACAGCATGGTTTTAAAGTAGAAAAATATCCTTTTAATTAGCTTGCCAAGTATATTTATGTATCTATCTCCACCAGAACCTGCCAGCCCCTCGGACGCACTGCTTCTTCCAGCTCCAAGGCTGAGATCAATCTTCCTCACATCACAAAGACCCTTTCGGCACCAAGTGCCAAATCCCTGGTCCAATTACCCACCCCCCATCCAAACTACAGGGTTTGGTGTCCAAGCACCTATATATAGAGAGAGAATTCTCTTTCTAATATAAGGGCAGAAGCACATTGCCTCTGGTCAACCCTGTGCTGGGAGGGAACGGTGTTTGTCGGACGAAACCCACCACGTTGCTGTAAAAGCCATCAGCTGCTGCTGCAGAAGCAGAAGATTGCAATAAAGGAAAATTTTGAGAACCTGCACCCAAAAAAAAAAAAAAAATTATTTTCAAGCACTCCCTGGGATGCCGCTTGACAGCATTGCTTTGCCCTCGCTCCCATTTACTGCCGTGCAAGTTCACAGCGCAGTAACCGAAGTTGCTCCGAAGAAGCCCAGATGTCACCAGTGGTAGGAACGTCCTCTGATCCAAGCGTAAATGACCCTAAAAGCACAGTGCAAAGGCTTCCAAAAGCAACTGCATAAAATGGCTTTATACCTGTCCTCTTTTTGCCTTGTATTTTAAATTTTACACAAGCAGCACGTGTTGGTTCCTGCCCTCCTAACTAATAAAAGCACCAGAAAAAACTTTCTCAAGGAGAAAATACCAACAATAAAAAAAAACCCAGGACCAAAATCCCTGAACTCTCTGCACTCACACTCCATTCAGGCCCTGGAATTACAGATATCATGACTCCCTGAACAACTTTCCCCTGGTCTTATTTTATGGTTCGCTTCGCAGGAGTAAGCCTACAGTAATCACGAACAAAATTCAACTCTAAAAATGTAAAAACCAGCTGTTCAGAAATGTAAAGGCTTTATTTTGCAATTAATTTGACACTAGCTCCTAAAAGGCTCGGCTCTTCAGCACTCCGTTTGAGCAGCTCACTGAATAAAGATTTTCCTTCTCTCCATTTCAAGGAATTTATTTGATGCAATTTCTATTCCCGATGATATCCTGTACATCCAGCACATAAAGGCACGCAGCTGTATTTGCTTAGCAGCGCCAAGAAGAAAGACTATTTCATAAATTCTTTCAAGTGGACTTTAGAGAGATTTTGTCACCAAACCTACCTATAAAAAGGGGATTTTAGGTTGAGCCGTGCAATTCCTACGCAGGAAAACCACGAGCTGGCGCGTGGCAGCGCTCTGCAGGCGGGCGAGGGGCTGCACGGAGCTGCGCTGCGTAGATGCTGCGCAGGGTCGGCGATGTTGCCGAGGGTCATGACGCTGCAGGGACTGCGGCGGCCGCAGCAAGGGACCCGCCTGCAGAAGGATGCAAACGAGGAGTGATGCTCGGCTGCAGCAGAAACTCTTTTTGCAGGCAAAACAGTTTGAAACAAGGGTTCCCAGGGATGTTGCACTTGGAAGCAAAGAGCTACCGCATGACCCAAACGCCAGACCGATTAATTACACGACATCGATGGAGAATTACCTCTGGGTAAATGATAGGAAACTCTTCAAATGCAACTTCAAGAGAAAAGCTTTTATGAACATCCTGCTATCAGCCAAGTAAATCCAGGCAAGTCTTTGGGGGCACGCGGTCTGTCCCAACAGGCCAGGAAAAACGAGAGGAAAGAATAAAGACGAGCAGCACCAAAGTGGCTAAACCCAGGAGGCCCCGGCCCCAAAACCTTCCCTGGGTGCTCTGGCGGAGGGGGGATGAAGCATCTCTCACTGGAACAGATTCTATCACAAACAGCTTTTCTTTTTTTCCTTCCAAAACTATTCTTTGTTATAACTCCATATATTCGTAGTTATCTGCAGAGCCTCCTGACACCCCACTGAAGTTTTAGCCTCACCAGGGAAGTATGTGACAGCTTCATCAGGGCTCTGCATTTTTAATACAGTCAGTTTTCCTTTTTTTCCCCTTGAATTTGCTACCCTGCAGCTGCCCTGAGCAGTCCCTCGGCCGTGGGTGAGCAGACACAGTCTCGCCACCACCATCCCTCGCAATGAAATAAGAAATACAGAAGAATTTCTGGAAGCTTTCTGCACTTTCATGTCTCCCTGGTGACTTCTTAAAAGCATCGCCAGATCCTGGAAAGCCTCAGCTGTTCTGTCAAGGGCTTTTGCAGCTACTTGTTCCCAACCAAGTCAGCTATACAGAGTCAGTCCTGGAGATATTATTTGTCTGAACTAACTTAGCCTGAGCTAGCGCATTTTGGATCATGGCAGCTTTCACAGCTGACCTGTCCAAGACGCCAAGTCAACACAGAAAGTAGTGAATGGAGGCAGTGGATGAAAAAAAATAACTAACGGGGTGAGCAGGGAGGGTTTCTTTGCGTGGAAATGGTCCTGCATCAACAGAAAAGTTGGTTGTTTTTCCTTTCCTTTCCTTTCTTTGCTTCAGCTGCCAGAAGGCAAAACGGCAGCTCATCCTGGAAGACCATTTTGTGATGTTTTCCCCATGATCGCTTGCCCTGCTTCTGCCTTCACCCTTATTGAGGGTAATCCCTTTCTCCACGCTTAGATGTACACCAGTAAGAAATAAAGGCTCAAACAGACCCTGCTGTGAGACTGATGCTCCAACACCAGCTGGATGCAAACTCCCGGGGCAGGGACTGTCCCCATGCACCTACTGCTCCAGCACTGCGGTCCAAGGCTGGGCTTGGAGCCACAGTTTCATGAAGTAAAATCGTCAAGTCCTGTAGCCCCAAACCTGGCCACCACTGCGGTTTCCATCATAGACAGACCCCATTTCCCAGCTTTTTGGGTTTCAACAAGAAGCAACATACCAAGCATCCTCCAGGCTGTGTGATGCAGTGGGGCATCGCAAACAGCCAAGCGTGTCGGGGGAACACATGCTCCTCACTCCCGTTGGCTTTCCTGGATCTTAACAGCTTAGAGGGTCTTGGCCAACCTGCTTCATACCCTGTGAGAAGGGGCTTAGCTCCTACACCAGTTAGGTGCCTTTAGGAGAAAAGCTGCTCCATTTACAATACAGATGTACAGATACCTACCTTGAAAACAACACAGGTATGGGAACTATTTACCAAGAAGATCTGAAATAGCAATGAGGAGGGAAAGAACCAGCTCCAGGGACAGAAGAACAAGTGTTTCCTTCATCTACAGCAGTAAGAGCCCAAAGCAACTCAATAGAGATTGATTATCAGAAATGACACCAAAATGGGACCTGCCCTGACTATCCAACCAGCGAGGAAATGTCCTGCGTCTCTACCAACAGCCATCTTCAGGGACTAGCAATTATTAGTCAATTAAAAGCAAAGCGGCACTAGGTTAGAGCACGCGTAGCTGTCTGAAACGCTAAAAGCTTCTGTAAAGCAACGTAATAACTCGGGTCATTATTTCCTCCACACTTTATAATTTTGTCAGTCATTGCACTGGGTTAGTCCCCTTTGCTCCTGGACTACTTGGCTGCCCTGCAAAGATGTGTGATTCGCAACGTATTTTATTATCAGCAAAGCAGGGGCTGACAGCTTGAAAGTTTATTGTTGTTAACGGAGTAACAGACCTGGCATAGAAGCAAATTACAAATTGCAGAGGTGACTGGCTGACCCCACACAAGCAAACCTGAACTGGAAAATGAGCAGAACTAAACAAATCCCTCCAACCTTCTTTTGACATGCACTGGGATGCGCTGTGGCCAAATCCACAAAGAGCTGAAATTGCAATGGAAGCAGGGAAGTGAAATATGGATTTCTCTCCTGAAGGTGAGGCCTCCACGTTGGGCTTATTCCATTATGATTTGCCAATCTGCAGGACCCAGCAGGGTGAAGATGGATTTTGTTAAGGCTTCTCTGCCTGGAGAGATGTTAAGGCTGAGCCTAGAGATGGTCCTGATGCCAGGTGCGGAGGCAGGTTGCGCCATGGCAGGATGCTGTTGGGTTTCATCCCAGAAAGCCATGCAGGAAACAAAGTCTGGGCACCTCAGGAGATGGGCGTGTTAAGGTGAGCATCCAGGGAAGAGAAAATACATTGAAGACACTGGGGACGCCTCAGGTTTTACTAGAAGCCACGGATGAAGAAAGGCTCCAGAAGCAAATTCAAACTTATTTTCAATTTCTGTATCACCAAAAGCAACAGGGTCAGCAATACCACCGTGGGCCAGTCCGTACTTTAGGGACATGATGCACATCAACTTCAAACCCATCTCAATTAAGCAGCTGAACTGACCTACGCTTGGAAATTACATATGCAATTCAACTGGACACAGGACACAACACAGACCTGGCTCAAACAATGTTTGCTTCTCCACAATTTCTTTTGCATTTTTTTTTAAACAAAGCACCTGTTTTTTACTAAAAAAAGGGGAAATAAAATGAAGGAGAACTCCAGACCTTAGCTCCAAAGGACTCAGGCTGCCAATTTCTGCCACAATGCAATAAAGTAAAAGCAAAACACAAGCAGAGAACAATCGCCCGGAGTTGAACTTGGAGTGAATAAATCAGACAACAACAAGGAGCGTTTGCAGAGCAGAAGGTGCTATCAGAGGGGACATCGGATGCTGGTCTCTTCAGTGCAGACACGGAGAGGGTGGCAGTCAGCGGAGCAGCGAGCTGTTAGCATGAGATAGGGCATGCAGAAGATTGCAGTATGCCATAAAAGCAATAGGTTTTCTGAAGCCTTTTATTTCAGTAGCCTGTGGGGTTGTGTGTTTTGGTCCCCAGGAATGGTTTTGGAGCTGTATTGTCTTGTCAATTTGACCTCTGCCTTGTCAGCTGTGGGATCAGGGATGGTTTGGGAGCTCTAGAATATGCTCCTGTCCCGATTGCTGGAGTAATTGCTGGGCCATGAGGGTTCATCGGTGGTCCGTGACCTTCTGCTCTCAAGGAGATCCCAGGATGAAGTATGGCACTGGCTGAGCTGAGCCACCCAAGACTGGCACGTCCCTGCCCAGTCTCTCGGTGATGCTGGCTTTGAAAAGCTCCTTTCTCCACAAACACGGCAAGCCACAGACAATCCCCCAGCCCAAAACCACTCCATACTTGGAGATTTAAAAAAAAAAAAAAAAAGTTATCACTTTGAAGACTTTCTCTCCAGAAAGTTTTATTTTTCATTTTAATAGCTCAAGCTCTCAGTGCCAGCCAGTGCTCGCTGCCAAAGGGCTGCAGCGGCGGCATCCCCGCCTCCCCGACCGGGATGCCTGCACTGTGCCGCTCTCCTGTTTCGCTATTACATTACCCATCATTTCATGACATTTATGAGCTCGGATGGATCCCATTAGCTAATCACCGCTAACGGTTACCTGGTCTATCTTTTCCAGGTCAATGGACTTTCAGGAAAACAGACCGATGTTTAGAAGACTTAGCAGACCTGCAGGTCTTTAAGAACCCTCAGATGCATGTAGCGGGTACGCATGCACTGGGTCAGAGAGTAACGCAAGGCGGTGCCTTGGGGGTCCATCTCCCCGAGTCTCCGCTTCGCCCCACTGCTGCCGCGCTCCCCTGCATATGGTGGCCATATGAAATCATAGAATCACAGAATCGTTAAGGTTGGAAAAGCCCTCAGAGATCATCCAGTCCAACTGTCAACCCAACACCACCGTGCCTACGAAACCATGTACCCAGGTGCCACATCCACATGGTTTTTGAACCCCTCCAGGGATGGGGACTCCACCACCGCCCTGGGCAGCCTGTGCCAATGCTTCACTACTCTTTCAGTAAAGAAATTTTTCCTAATGAAATTACTCTTTTTATCCAGAAACAAGGACTAGAAGCAAGAAAAACATGTTAAGCCCCCACAGGGAAGGTTTCTATGTGCTTTATACATCTTGAAGAGCGATGGGGGTTAGACAGCAAAAACACAATTAATCTCACTTAATGTTATCTATCAGCAATGTGCCAGGTACAACAACAGATGCTGCAAGGACACAAGGCACCCATTCCCTTCCGTGTGCAGGATAAGCTGAATTATGCCCACGTGGTTCTAACTACGAGGGAAACCTGTGGCTCAGATATTCTCTCCCTGTGGGCTGCCAACACCCCAGGAGCATCGCTTTGCTTTTATCAGATTTTATTAAAAAATAAAAAAATATTAAAAACAATCCCAAATCCCTTGCAGATGTTAAAACCTTCCTCAGGGAAGCAGCAGGCATTTGGGGCTCCCGCTGTGCTGATGCCTTTGGTGCACAGCGATGCTCCACACCCCTTTCCACTGCCCTGCGCCTAAATCAACCCTCCGGCGCCGTGCCGTGGGTGGGTACGACGGAGCCAGATCCTCTGCCTATCTTTTCTCCGCCAACTTGTTTTCGGCGAGCGCTGGGAATGAGTCAACCTGCTTCGTAACTTGTTGCTCAAATTTCAACTCCTGCGCTAACCCCAACCACCCGCTGCCCACGCATTAAACACAATCAAGTTAATTCAGAAAGATAATGTCCCCGGCTCCCCAGCCTCCCAGATGCATTGATCGTTATTTAGTTTGGAAGTGATTTTTGCAAATCATGACCATGAAAGGACCACTGCAGCAATACTGAAGCATGGGAAAAAATGGCCAGGTTGCTTTTGCTTCAGAGCACAGGGAATTAATTTATTGTCTGTGCAAGCTGGGGTGCAACCGTGCTCCTAAAGGGGGTATCTGAGATGCAGAAAAGCCATGCTTGCACCCTAACAAACCACATATTATAGCTCTATTTATACATTATAGCTTGTAAAAATCTACATATGAAGCAATATCTTAAATATCAATCACTTCTGCGCTCGCCTCCCACAAGCTCCTGGTGGGGCTGCTCCATGCCCTGTCCCACATCACCACCGCTCTCCCCAAAAGGCTCTGAAGCCCATTGCCCTGCAGGTTTCGAGAGCGACTCCGAGTTAAAGCTCTTGGATTCTCCATGGCAAGCTGCCATCCTGCACGTGAGCTCATGAGCCCTCTCACCCTGCGCTGCTGCTCAGCCAAGGGATAAATGGATCCTTCTGGTACAGCTGTGATTAATGCTCGAGATGACCAGTTTTCTTGCTTTGCCCCATTTCTCATCCGAGATTTCTCTAACCAAGGTGACAGGCAACACCGCTGACATTTAATACACCTGCTGGCTATAAAACACTTCCAAAATGAAGTCTTAAGCTCAGGAACAGAGCTGCCTCCTCGCTGTCTCCACCATCCCCACACAAGCATGCGTTTCGCAAGGGCTTTCGAGTCCACACCTTTGAAGGCAGGTCTGCTCGGGGATATCTCCTTTGCCAAATTGCGGGGCACTCATCTGAACACTTCAAAACCAGGCTCCAGTCCTGCCTGTCTTTCCTACTAGGCAAAAAGTAGGAAAGCTTCTTCTTCATTTTTTCCCCTCCTTCAATTGCCAGCTCCCATGTGGGGCAGTGGCCAAGAAGGGAATTTCAGCCCTTGAAAAGAAACCTTGGAAGTTGGATCCAACTGACACAAAGAGCCTTTACGCCACCCTGACACATCTGAGCATGATAAAAGCCACGAAGCTGCCACCCATCTCCATGCTCTGCCGCAGACTCCCCACGGGACCTTGGTCACGTCACTCGTCCTACTTGGTCCCCACCACACCAGCGAACCCCCGAGAGCACCCCCCTGCCTGCTGCTCTCACGCTGTAACTCAGCGCATCCTAGTCCTATCCGCTATTGCCTGGGTGTCCGCGGAACAAAGCTCTAATCCCAAATCCCTTTGGAATGTACGCTAAAAATAAATCAGCTACAGGCACTGACCAAATCTGAGCGCTTGCGGTGGCGCGGGCGATGCTCTCTGTGGCACAGCTGCTCTTTAGCCTTTCGCGTCACACCTTACCAGAAGCTGGGGATGTATCATCTCCAACTGCCAGGCAAGCTTCCTAGATAATAAATCTCTCCTCCTCCTCCTCCACGAAGGAAAGGGACTGTGTGGCAGTGGGTAGAAAAAAAATGGATGGGAGCAAAGGCAGCTTGCAAGGATGCAGGGCTCGTGGCTGCGCTCCCGCAAGGTCCTTTTGCAGGTGTTTAAAAGGAAACAGGGTCTTGGCTCGAGACTGGGGTTCACAGGTGGTACATGAACAACAAGGACAAGCTCCAACTCCCTAAAGCCAAAATTGAGCCGGAAACAACTGGAAAATTAGAAGTGACAGGACAGGGGAGTTAGGCTTTAAAGAGATTGCAGGAGTGACTCGGGTGCAGGGTGGCTAAGCTCTCCCAACCAACTTTTAATCCCCACACCCCTCCACCCCCCCCGCCAAGTATTAGCAGCTGGTGACAGCGTCAGATCTGGGAAAAAAAACCCACTTTTTATGCTCAACTCTTTGCCAAAACCTACCAAAATCTGCATTAACCATCCAGGCCCACGGTGGCTTTCAGAAGGAGTGCGCTTGCTTTCCGCACTTGGCACAAACTTGCCTGGATGAGCACGTTGCATCAGCCGGCGAAACAGCGAAGGGAATTCAAAGTGGATTGATAAAGTGCATTAACCTCGGAGTGAACCATCCCTTCCAGTCCTGCCATGGCCAGAATTGGCTTTGAATTTTAACTAAACAAGGTTAAAGCCTCTAATTCCAGAGAACCGTCTCACAGAGAGCTTTAATGTGCTCTAATGAGCTTCTCTGAATCCTAACATAATTTTCCACTTGCGGCATAAACTAAAACATTGAAATCATAATAAAGCATGAAATTGGCCTGTGGATGGGGAGAGAATATGGTGCAAAAATGAAGCTTATTATTATTATCTTGAGCTGTCAACAGTCCCTGCAAAATACCCACGACAAGCAGCCGATGCAGGCGCCCAGCTCTGGGCACGCATCCCAGGTCTCCTCCTCTAACCAGGTCAGTGCAAAGTACGGGCTCTGCGACATCGCTGTATTTAATATCCAGTCTAAAAACAGTAACAGGGAAAGTGCAGAGAAATGTGGTTACTCAGCTGAGAGACGTGAACCCACAAAGGCAGCGAGGAGAAACGTCCTGGGTCAGCATCCCCCAGCCTCGCCGGAGAGCTGCTCCGCTCTGCTTAGGAGATGGACGGGGAAACCACTGCTGGGGAAAAAAGATGCTCTAATAGCTTTTCCAGCAGGAAAACAAGCTGGCCAAGCACCCAGGGCTATAAAGGCAGATATAATGTTTAATCAAGCCCAACTACTACAAAGGTTTCAGTACGAGGCTTTCTACACACCCTTCTTCCTGCACCATATGGACGGAGTCACGTTGCAAGCCGACCCACAGGTAAATCCAGCCAAACGCGATCCCAATTAAACGCAGCTCAAAAAGAGCTTGCACAAACGAAATGCAGGCGGAGGGCTGTTTACCAGGGGGCAGCAGGATTTTCATTACCCACTCGCGGCAGGGAAGTCTAACCGGAGCTGGAAGAAGATGTATTAACAAGGAGGACAACGGTGTGACAGGCACACGTGCTTTGCTCTTGGTCACCCCGAACCAAGGACACAGGCTATAAATTGGGTAACAAATTGGCTAACGGGACGGAGGTAGGAGGTCACCCCAAGCAGACGTGGGTCAGCGAGGCCCCGTTAGCTGTCGGCTTTGCTTATTAATGACCAGGCTAAGTCTGTCGAGTGGAAATATTAATACCACCAGTGCCACAGATTGTCTTCGGGATGATTAAAAGCCACACAATAAGCAGGCGTGGGGGAAAAAAAAAAAAAAAAAAAAGGCGACGGATTTTTGCATGAGTAAGTCAAGAAAGATGCATTTGTGGGGGGGGATAAAAACAACACCAAAACACACCACGCAAGGAACAGCCTCCCCCGCGAGCGGGTAGCGAGTGGAGGAGAGAGGACTGGGGGTGCCTGGGGATAAGTGATTTCTCTCCTCGGGATAAATGATTTTTCTCCTCAGGATCGCAGCTGTCATGGCAAGCGGGAGGAGAAAACCACTGGACGCACATCAGGTCACCTCCGGGTAAAGGAAAGGACTAGTTTTCCTTCTATTTTCTTACGAGAAAACACCTGGGCCCTACAAGCCCTTCTAGGGCAGGGAGATTGCCCAGGTCCCCATTTCAAAGCTGTCTCTGGCAAGAAGGCTACGAAGCGGCATGGAACATCAGTGATTTCCCACGCTGTTTGCTCTCCTTTGAGGAGCGGAACAGGGAGGGCCCTTCAGAGTAGTCCCCGCTAGCCACCGCTCCAAGACGTCCATCATCCCCCAGCAGCTGGCACCACTGTTTGCATCGGGCGACGGAGGTGGCTCCCCGCTCAATCCGCAGGATGCAAAGAGCTCCCAAATTCCTCCTTGAAGCCAAACCCACCTCCCAAGGCAAGGACGGGCCAAGGAACATCACACCAACCCAAAGCCTCCCACTCCCATCCACGGACAGACATGAACTGCCTGTGCCTGGCTGGCAGAGGGTGCAGCTTTATTGAACGAGCAGAGGACCGACACCAGCGACAGCTCATCCCTTCCGAATTCACACCGATTCTGCCGACATTGATAAAATCAGCCAAGACTGACTATGGGCAGGGGTAGCACCACTCCGGCTGCGACGCTGCTGTCTAGACAGAGCTTGGAGCGGTGGCCGTCCCCTTCTTGTCACTCATGCGTCTAGATAGTCACCGAAACAAGCACGCACCGCATTTGATCCGCAGGTCTCGTACTCCAGCTCCCTCTCCTAGTTCCTTTGCAATTTAATTTACTTTCTAGAAGCTTGGTTTTAAAGAGCAGTGCAAGGAGATACCTAAAAATATTTATTTAGAGACAGCAGATTTCCCGTTCCTTTGAACTGAAGAACTAAAGCAAGCAGAAGCCAGGGACAAGCCAGTCCCACTCGGAAGCAAAGATCAGGGCGCCTTAAAAGAAAAGCCACTCTAAGACCCCAATAATTCCGTGAGAAAAGAAAAAAAGAAAAACAAAGATGCACAAGACTTATTTCGCTTTCCTCCATGATCGCTATAAAGCGCCGAGAACCATGCAACCTGCCACCGAAATCATGTTTTGTAAAGAGGCGAAAAAAATCCAAATGAAGGTGAACCATGGAGTCATCCACCATAGAGTCAGGTTTATTGGATTCATGCTCTGGCTCCAAACCCGCCCAAGCCTCGGGAGAGCTGTCCTGCCCGGCAACGCACTTCAGCAGCAAGGGAGAAGAAGGGAAACCATTTCTCACCTCCACAAGCCCTGGCAGACGGCTCAGTCTTCCTCTGCAGAACAGCTTCTCCAGCTGCACAGCAAAGATCGCATCGTATGGCAACCTGGGGAGCATCCTACAAATCCTTGACTTGAAATTAAAGTCTCCAAATAGGGTTCTTCTCAAATTCCACACTTTTTCCCAACCGTGTGGGCAAAATTCAGACAGGTGGTGACTCACGAAGCAACAAGTGGGTTTATTTTTCATGGTACCACTCCATGCAAGTGAGAACTCCCTTGGACAACGGCAGTGGCTGAGGTGGAAACCCAACCAGACCATCTGGGCAGGCAAAGAGCACAGCAATTGCTGCTCAGCTGGGGACCGTCACCGTGCATCAGGGCTGAGCATGGGCAAGCGTGACACACTGGCTGGATGCAATGACGGGGGGACCTTCGTTCTGCCGAGGCAAAGCACAAGGTGGAGCAGCCCATGAGGGATACGAGGCTGGAAACCGGGAGCACTGGAGCAGAACGGCCACCCATCATGAGATATTTGGACTCACGGCAAGAGAAACGGGATGCTGAGCCTGTGCTTTAGAGCCCCAAGCAAAGCAGCGCATCCTGGGCTTTGGCTGTGCTGGAATCTTGCCTGGGTAGGTGTAAATCCGATGTAAATCCCAGGACCCACGCTCTCCAGAGGCAACATTACACGCTACCTGGAGGTGGTTTAGGGCTGCAGGAGGGTCTAAGGCAGCCAGTCTACAACATTTGAGGCCAAAGAACATCACATTTGAAATTAAAACCGAACCCAAACAGGGCTTGCACCTTGCCTTAGCACAGACACCCGGTACGGAGGCATCCACCCTTCCAAGGCTTTCTCTGCCTTCCTCATGGAAATCCCAGGTACCCAGCAGCACCTCAAATAATGAGGTTTAAAAACAAAAATCTTGTCATTACCGACTCTAAGGAGGTGCTGGGACACAGCTATGCAAACTGAGCCTGGTAGGACAGATCTTCCCTCCGGAGGAGGGATCTGCCATCTGAAACAGCTTATTCAGTGTCTCTTTTAATGAATATATGCTGGTGCTTTGTGCTGGCCGGCTGTTCACACGGCTCTGCAAGGGTCTTTCTCATTTCAGAGGCTGTATCTGCCTTGTATATTTTGCATTTTATTCAAAATACATATATCCTTCCAGTGACATTTATGGATAAACTACAGCTCCTGGAACACAAAAGGACAGTAAAATCCTCGAGACCGATGCACTTCTTTTTGCTTTCCAAGCTAAGCTAGAAATCCTGGTACAGCTAAAGGTAAATAACATGCTTTGACAGGTTTTGTGGGCAAACAAACAAATCATCTGACGAAACCACTTCTATTTCTGGGCTCCAGTCCTAGGGAAACGTATTACTCCTTGCAGGCTCCAAGAGGTGAGCATCTCCAGCGCCCTCATTAATCAACTTTTAATTGAAAGCAGACAAAAAAGCCCTCACACCTAATGAGGAGGTGAGGGAGGCTGGCACAGATGTATGCTTCTGATTATCACTCGGCAATAGGAAGGGTGGATGTCGTTTTGAGAAGTGACCGGAACGCTCTATCAGCTCAATGTTACGGATATACTCTGCTGTTGCCATTGGCACGGAGTTAAGCACAGACGCCCTCGGGGGTTTGCATCGCAAAGGATACGCCTTCGGAGCATTGATACTTTGGGCTTTGGTGACCATCCCTACTCAGCAGACATCATTCCCTACACAGAAGACATAGAATCATAGAACCATTGAGGTTGGAAAAGCCCTCAGAGATCATCCAGTCCAACCATCAACCCAACACCACCGTGCCTACGAAACCATGTCCCCAAGTGCCACATCCACACGTTTTTTGAACCCCTCCAGCGATGGGGACTCCGCCACCTCCCTGGGCAGCCTGTGCCAATGCCTCACCACTCTTTCAGTACAGAAACTTTTCGCAATATCCAATCGTGCACATCCTGGAGCAACCACAGGCAGCAAGCCAGGCAGATAACCATATATACCTGCAACATTTTCAGGCGACGCAACAAAAGGCGTATAGAGAAAAAAACTTGCCTGCAGCTCCATAAAGCTTTATATTGCCTTGGGCTGAACACGTATGTGTCAGCACAGAGCCCCTGTGAGCCCCTGGTGCTGGCGATGCCCCAAGGGATTTATTTTACAGACCCTTTACGTACCTGCAAAGCCATTCCGGGTAGGCAGGTGACATTAGGTGTGCTGCCTTTAAATGCTGGCGGTATTTTGGCTGGAGCCAGGTCTGCCCCTGTGCCATACAGGACAGCATCTCCTTATTGTGGAGCATTATGGTAATTTCTGCAGCAAAACCTCATATAACTCATGCAGGCACAAGCAACACCTCTGCCCAAGCCGCTCCAATTCCCACTTTTTCCTTGTAATAACATCTCTGTTTTTGATGAGTCTCCCATGCTTTGAAGCAGAGTCCCTTTTTCTGCCACAAACCCCTTTTTTTTCCTGGAATATGGGAAAAAAAAACCCAAAGTGAGCTGCAGGAGACGGAGAAAGAGCAATCAAGCATGGACTTCACCCTCCTTCCCAAAACTTGCTGCTGTACACATTTAAAATCAGCCCAGACGCACAGACATACACAGACATGTTATCAAGGTTAATTAATTAAAAAGCTTAAGGAAGTTCGGGTGAAAGCCCAAGCATCAGCATGAAACACTTGTGCAGTCTTTGTGGTGTCTCAGAGCCTGCATTTGCTAGGAAAGTGCATATGTCTTTTTTAAGGTTAAAAAAAAAAAAGGAAGAAAGTGACAATTTGCACATCACTTGTCTCTAATGGCAGCATCTTTAATTAAAACATCCTTGGAGCTGGCAACACTGATTGTAGCTCTCAAGGTTTTAAATGCTATTACAGCACAAAGCCCTCTAAGATGTGGATGGCTTTCGGCAAAATGCTTAATATTCTCAATTTCACCAATGGTCCGTGCAAGTCCCTGCGTATGCTGGGTATTTAATCTGATTGGTCTCACCATCAAATAATAACATAAAAATAATAAAACCTGGCAGTGAAGGGAAGCTCCTTCTCTTTGGCTTGGAGAATAAAACCAAAATGTTTCAGCACCATGAGGGTTTTTTGGCGGAAGGCTGGGATTTTTCTTGCTCTCTCTTTCTCTTTGTGAAAGAATTTTAAAAGACATAATCACAATGCTAATTTCCTGATTCTCTGCTCCCAAAATCATGAGGCTCCCGCGCCAAGAGCTGCAGCAGGTGGGAAGAAACGCACAAAACTCATCGTACGCCAGGAGCAGTTTCAGGTCGGGTCATCATTTTAGCAGCGGCTCATCTCCAGAAAAGAGACGAACTGCAGCTTTCCAAAGGACAGAAAATCATCCTGAAAGTTCAAGTCCAGCATTCAACAAGCGTAAAACGTCAAGCCCTTACATTCAGGATCAGCCACTGGAATCGGCTCAGATGACCGCCTGTGGCCCCAAAGGGAGAGGAGACGCATCCTGCGGCTCAGAAACGCTCTGGGAGGTCACCCACAGACGTCCCCACACTGTTCAAAAACATAACTTTGAGATAAAAGCCTGAAAGCATTCCAAAAAAGCAGGAGCTCTTTACAAAGAGGTGTTAATTTTACCTCCTGCTTGCCCATGTGCAGCATCTCCCCTGGGCTGGGACTAGGGCTGTGGAAGGGAGCAAAGTTCCCTCCCCTTCAACGCAAAACCACTTATCAGTCGATCCCGAAGCTTTCAGTGACCCCAAAATGCAACGCTTAAGTTTGCCATGAAGGTTTTCACTCTGAAGAAAGTTTTGCTTTTTGTTTGACCCAAAGGCAAAGGATAAGCAAACTTGAACAGCTCTTGCAATGCAAGCAGCAAATGCTGAGCAGCCTTCTTCTCCACGCCCGAATGGCTTGAGTTTTAACTCAAAACAGGCACCCTCTCCACACTGCTCTGAAAAACTCAATAAAATGAGAATATCCCTTTTTTTAGCCCTGAAATGGGAAGAAAACACATCTCTCGTGAGCACTTTGGGATTCCCATGCTGGTTGGGATTCCACAGAGATGTTCGGCAAAGGACGAGCCTCACGGTGCCGTTCCCAAGCCGCTCTGCTTAAGCATCTCCCACCTCCAGGTCAGTAGGTGATACCAGCTTAGCACACATCCAAGGAAAATTGCTGCAGGGTTCAAAACCTGACTCAGTGTGACAGTGCCCAAGGGAAGCATGGATCCCCCACCCCCTTCCCTCTCTCCTGAGCCAGGAGCATCCCTGGACATGAGCGATACCAGGTCCCAGTCGCCTCCTCACCCAAGAGGAGCCCAGCGAAATGCATCAAGATCAGATGCTGGACCAGATCTGTGCCACAAATCAACTCCCCGCAATCACTCATAACCTGCCACATACCAAAAAACTAACGTGTGAAGGTACCTTAATGCCAGCTCTTGCACCACACCAGAAAGCCGTCTTCTTCGGCAAAGCAACCATCTAGTATTTCTAAGGTGTCGTGACGCTAAACGATGTATACCAGACAGAACGAAGGTTGGTGCTGGGATGGTTAACGAAGCTTCGGTTGCGCGCTCTGCCGCTGAAAACGGTTGGGAGTGTTATTTTTGTTTAGGGAGCGCCTTAAGGCTGTATCTTCCGAGCAGCACTTAGCAGCTTTACCTGTAACTTAATTATCACTGGTAGTAATATGAAGCTGATATTATGAAGGCTAACAAGTCATATCAGCGTAGTTATTATGCAATCCAGCACAATCACCTTACTCAAAAAGTCTCCACCTGAAAATTGCCTCTAAATATACATATTATTTAATGTAGGAAGGTGAAGAAAGCCTTGTTGGTAAACCACAGCTAGCGAGGCTGGACTGGAAACCCGTGATTAATTGAATCGCTTAGCCATGTCCGTGCTTTCGTTTTCTCTTCTAAGTGCTCATGATTATATGATACACAAGGAAATGAAAAGTAATAAGTACATCCTAACCCACACAAACACTCTGGAAAAAAAGATGTGCTGCAACACAGCCTGTCTGCTGTGACAAAGTTCCTTAAATATCAAATGCAGAGCTGATTTTTTTGATGTTGTTGAACATGATTAAGTAGGAAACCACACACTGAAAGCAAACGCAGCTCAACACACCCTCGCTTGCACGTGGTGCTCACTGTCCCCTGACCCAGCACCTATCCGCCCCGAGCCGGCGCCTGCTGCCATCGGCTCCGCTCGCCATCGCTCCACGCTCCCGAAAATCAAATTGGTTCATCCGGGAAGTTATTGCAGCCGAGCACGGCTGGAAACCTGCGGCAGCCCAAAGCCCCGAGCTGCAGGGAAGCATCGCGGGATTCCCAAAAAATTGCCTTGCATTTTGGATAACGTCCTGACGGAGCTGATCCCAGCCCAGCAGGGAGCTTTGCCTTCCCTGCTCCGATGGAGCCCAGGGTTTTACCACCCAGCTTCTGGGCTGCGCGAGGACAAGTCCACGACATCCATGTGGCTACATCCCCAGCAGCCCCTCAGCCCTGCTACGGAAATAAAAGGGCTCCCGTGTTCCCCTCTGCACCTGTAACCCCAACGCGACATTAATCCCTGCAGCACAATCCCTCCCCTGCCACGTGCAGGCCCTCTCAACAGCCCCAAATTTCCCATCTCTGTGCTCCACCAACGCCTTTAACAGCCTACAATTAAAAAACCCCTGCCTATGCTTACACCGCAATTTTTCTCTGCTTCACTCCTTTGGTTTTTTTTTTGCACAAATGTAAAATCCCCTCCACATTCACCCCGGGGGATTTACAGCCCTCTCCTCCCAGGCTTAAAGCACCAGCCCAACACCCAAGCACCCCATTGCTCTTCTTCCAAGTACTGAGAGCATCTTAGCATCCCTACAACAATGCCCGAAAATGGAAATGACTTTCCAGAAGAGCCAGAAATGACAGGAATTAATTTGCTTCTAATCTTTCAGCACGCTTTTTATTTTGTACGGCGATGCCGATTTACAGTCTCCTCAGGCACCCACCTGGCGGGTTTAAATTAACTCGCTAAACAGGCGGAAAAGAAAACACAACGAAAAACGTTCAGCCTTTCCAAAAGGCAGCGAAGACCTTCTGAACCAAAGCACAATGGCAGGCGGAGGAGATGAAACCAGGACTCGTTCCAAAAGAGAAAAAAACACCAAATAAGTGGAGGAATTTCTTCCTTTACCACTGTGGCTCGTCGTGAAATGGCAGGTTTGGGGCCCAGCTGCCTACGATGCAGCCATGACTTATTGGAGATTTTCAGGCATCCATGGGGACTGTGGAGGGTTGTTATTACTGTTTTTACTTTAATAGTGGACAAAATAATTTAAGGCGTGGATGCAAAGCGCTTTCAAGAGCTGGGGTGTCAGGGGCACCCTTCTGGCCATGCATACTTCATCTGAAGCTCCTTGCAAAGCAAAGCTCGTGGCACATGGGTGCCAGCAACAGGCACCAGTAGCACCCAGACCCAGCCACAGGCTTTCCTCTCCCATAAAAAACCCATGGATTTTTTCCTTTCTCAAATATTTCTCTCTGGAATATTTCTCTATTTTAACATACAGTAAATAGTGAAGTTCGGATCTTGTCCAGCCGCTGCCTTTGGTCCTCCCAGCCTGACTTCCCACTCCCCCAACTGCTGCACCGAGTGTGAAAGTGCTCAGCCCCACGCTGCAGCTAGTGGGAGCTTAAAAACTTAAAAAAAAAAAAAAGAAAAAATCCCCAACCTCAGCTGCATCCCAAAAGCTGCTTTGAGTGACCTTCAGGGAATAAACCTGACCTGTCCCCAGGATGTGCCTGCAAATCCCATTGGTATTAGCTGGTCTCAACCATGGGGCTGCAAGGAGAAGGGTCCCAATGGCTCCGCGCTGCAGCAGAGCTTGTATCGGCCAGTGTGTGTATCAATGAGATCTTCCACCACACAGCAAGATTATTAATTGCAGCCCCAGGGCTCACGCAGAGCCGCTCTTGACAAACTAACCTGCTTTAACCTCGGTGTCCGCTGCCACAGAGCGAGGAGGCATTGGCACAGGCTGCCCAGGGAGGCGGTGGAGGCCCCATCCCTGGAGGCGTTCAAAAAACGTCTGGATGTGGCCCTTTGGGACATGGTTTCGTAGGCACGGTGGTGTTGGGTTGACGGTTGGACTAGATGATCTCTGAGGGCTTTTCCAACCTTAAGGATTCTATGATTCTAAGGGCATGGGCGGCATCTTAGACCCACAGATGCCAAGGGGGCATCTGCAGCCCCACGGGTTGGTGGTATCAGACAGAGAGGACTCACAGAGTTATCTCCAGCTGGGAGACATCAGGGCGAGACCTAAGGGCGGACTTTTTCCACTTCGACAGCGAGGAAGCAATGATCTCAGCCTTCCCGTCAGGCAGGGGCAAGCCATGAGCTCCTCGCTGCGATGCTACATCTCCCTGCCGACTTAGCAGGGGTTCGAAGCTGGCAGCACGGACCAACGGCCACCCCGGCAGAGCTGGCGTTAAAGCCTGGTATACAGCAGCTGGGCAGGTTGGTATTTGTATGACTTGGAAACCCGCTCGCTGCTGTGCTTTTTAATCAGCCAAATAAATTGCAGCGAGACCTTAAAGTACATGGCAGTAGGAAATGAGAAATTCTGCTGCGAGTGTCGGGAGAGGTTGGCAGGCGATGCTTTATTTGTCCCTTCCCCGCATCCTTGCGCCGCCCGTTCAACCAGCCCCTTTTCCGTCCATCAGCCCAGAGCTGCGGCTTCCTTCTCCCTCCCGGGCAAATCCAGGAGAGCAGCTTGCAGAGCAGCTTGTCACTGCCATAAATTCCCACGGAGGTGCATGAAAGCAAGGCACCTCCATCCCAGCAGGAAGAGCAAGGAAAGGCTTTCGTTAGAGACTTGAAGCAGCGTTTCGACTCGCTGTGTTATATTAAACAGGTACGAGTCCCCAGCCTCCCTCCTCCTGCTGCACACACCACAGCCTGTACTCACCAAGGCGTAAAATAACTGCACAGGTGAGCTGTTAGCAAACGCGTCAAAACCTCCCTTCCAAAAATCTATTACTCCGGTAACTCATAAAAAAAAGTACCATTACATCTGGGGCTTATCACAAACTCGCACCAAAAAAAATAGGTCAAGAGAAAACGTGCCTGAAGAGCATAAACAGGGAGTGGAAGTTGGAAGAGCTGCAGCAAAACTGGGTCCGTTGTAGGTCAATGCCTTGCACCCTCGCTCTGCAAAAGACTGAAATAATGCCCCTATTTATAAATGGCCCTTTAAAAATAGAAATGTCACTCTTCCTTGCTAGGAAATTGCCTGATTTTTTTTTTTTTTTCTCAAATACAGGTGAGAGGGAAGGGGGAAAAGTTATGCATTATATATAGCAAGATTCATTTTTTATTAGACTTCTTGCAGCTACATCATCGCCGCATCATTGCGGAGCAACGAAGTAACGGTGCCACATCTCTCGAGCGCGCGGCCTCCCGCCAACCCAGCAGCCTGGGGTCCCTCCCGCTGCGCGGCGGCTCCACGTGCCCGGGATGCAGGGACGGAGCCGTCGCCCCCAGCATCAATCGCAGCTGCTGGACCGGCCTCAAACGCAGATTTACATGTCACCAACTTGCCACAGGCACTCGCTGCCACGTTTCCACGACGTCTTTACGTCCTTACGCCGCTCGTCTCTGCCTTCGCTGGCAGCGGACAGCCCGGTTACAGACGCCAGACCCCAAAACAGGAGCAATCCATACCCAGCACAGCGTTAAGCACCTCGGCAGCGGGCAGGATTGCAGCGGGGCTGCCACCGCCTCCCCCTCCACTGCCAAGCCAGGTAAAACCCCGGCAGAGCTGCCTATAGCACATCACAGCCCCTGCAGGCAGAGCGTTACCGTGTCTAACCCCCGCAATCGCTGCCGCTTCCACCCTCCGTTTGACCACGTTAAGGGTTTTCCGAACGCCGTGCAAAAGGAGCCTTGAGGAGCTAATTAGGGGCTTCGACAATTAGGGGCATCGGTAATCGCCGATGCGCGAGACGATGCATGTAGGAGTTTGCTTCGAAAAAGTCGTGCAAGCTTTGTGTCCACGGGGAAACAGCGGCTGACCTTATGGCAACTGGGGAACCGACACAAAAGGTGTGACGGGTTGTTCGGTTGCTCCTAGACTAAATCCCACCTCCCTTCGGTAGGAGGCAGCCGGATGAGATGTCCGCCAGGCCAGATGATAACACCGTCCCGACAGAGCAGAAGAGTAAATATGCAAACCAGAGGGATAAAATAAGGGACTGAAGGAAATGAATGTGTAAGGTAGATGAATAAGCAGATAAGATGACACATTTAACTGGAAGAGCCCGGAGCTGTTTTCCCAGAGATGGTATTTTCTACTCCCGTTAGTCATCGGGTACAGAAGGGGCAGCAGCCAACGACTGTATTTTTCTTCTGTGAGGCTTCACTTTGATTGTAGCAGCCCAGAGAAATCACCCACATCTTGTTTGGGGCAAGTACACACGTTCCCATTCTAAGAACACCTCTGCGACTGTAAATAAAGAAGGGCGCAACCCTGCCTCTCCTTAACAAACAGCTTTTTGGCTAAAAGGCCAGAAGTTTTCACCAGCCGCTCACCTACACCCACGCGCGCACACGCACCGCATCGGCGCTCCCCAGCACACGGCTGCAGGCAAACCTTAACTCTCAAGCGTGCCCAGCTGCAGCTCGCGAAGAGCAGAGCCCCCAGGAAAACACTTCCCTAGTCCAAATGCACAACTTCGGCTACGTGTGTGGCGAGCAAATCTCATTGCGATCCTTTATTTATTGCTAAATGGAGTAAGTCCTCCTTTGCGTACAGACTTGGTTGTCATACAAGCCTTCGGCTTCGTTTAATGCTTATTAACTTCCCACATCCGATACCCGCGTAAGGCAGGAAACAGCAAGCCCTCACTGCAAACGGCAGTGATGGCGGAGAAGCCGGCCACGCGCGTGTGTGGCAGCTGCAAAGCCTCGGTGAACTCTGCCAGTCCCCCCGCAGACGCATCTGCAGAGCGGGAGGGCTGCAGTCGTTAACGTTAAATTCAAGCAGCTTGCAAAAATAAGCTTCATTTATTTCTTGATTTGTTCTTTCCACAGGACGTTCCCAAAAGCCAGATTTTTAAATGCAGCCCCCCCACCCCGCAACTTGTGAACCTTTCCAAGGATTAATTTGCTTGGAGTATTTGAGTCATTACAGTTTGGTGATTTTTGGAAAGGAAGACAACTGAAACACAAGAGGAGGGGAGAGCAACAGAAACTCTGTGCAGAAGCAACAGCCCTATTTCCATTTTCTTCTTCTTTTCTAATAAAGGGACCCTTTCTAGAAAGGCTCCCGGGGCAGACCAGCTCAGCTTTGAAACGCGCAGTATGGTCCAGCAGGAGGTTATTTAAACCCCGATGCCCAACTTCGCTGGGGGGAAAAAAAAAAAACCTGGGTCTGCTTTCACCAAGTTGCGGGGCTTCGCATCTTGGAGCCACCCTGCAGCAGAGCTCATCGCTCGGGGCCCTGCGAGGCGCAGCTGAGTCCCGTGTCAAGATGGGGAAGAGCTACGTGAACCCAGCCCTACACCAGCCGCCGGGCAGCCCCAGCGGGTGGACTCAGGTGCAGGGATTTTCCCCTCCACCGCTCGCCACCCCAAAGCCATCTCAAAGCCAGGGGAGGGAACACACGGGGCTTGCAGCCAGCAGATCTGCTCCCCATGGGCTTATTTTCCCCTGCCAGCCCCCGGCAAAGAGAGGTTTTGAGCCAAAAAACAGGCCGGTCCTGCCCGTCCACACGCAGGACCGCAAATCCCACCAGGAATGGTCGGTAGGACTATGAGCAACTCCTGCAACAGCATCTGTTTTAACACTTTCATAACCAAGCCTCGCAGACAGGTATCCTTCAAGATATCCTCCAAAGACCCGAGTCCAAGGTTTGTCCAAGCTCTGGCCCCACAGCTCAGGTTTATTAATGCAGCAAGGAAAAAAAAAATGGGGCAGGAATCCACAGCTCTGAGATGCCGCCTGGGGCCAGCACCCAGCTGCAAAGAAAAGCTCAGCAATCTCCCCTGCGTAATGCCTTCAAAAATATAAATAAAAGTGCACAGCAAGTATTCTGCAAGTTTGAAAATCAGATGCACGAACTCCAAGATCCTAAGTCAGCCTTTCAACATGTCTGCAATTCAGAGGCTTAGTCCCTATCCCGGATTCATTTCCATCCGGTGAGGCTGGCAAAAATCCAGGCTCTGAACAACTGGGACAAGCACCATGCTGTAAAAACCTTCCTGTTTTCCCCAGAGAGCATCCTCATCTCTGCCAGTCCAAACTGGCACTTGAAGTCCCTGCGCACCCCGTTCCCCCCAAGATGTGCTGTGCCATCCATGTTTCCTTGCAGACGTGGGTAGGGCTGCGTTAGAAAAAGACTTGAGAGAGACTTAAGTTCTCCAATGAATTCCCCAGCCTGCCTATTAGGAGAGAAGGGAAAATTTCCAGGCTAGAAGTGTTAAAAAAGAAACCCCCGAATTATATATAGATATATAAAAATCTCCGAATTATATCTATAAATTATAATCCCAAACTCAGCCAAACTACCCACAAAAGGACAAGGAAACAGAGCCATTTGCACTGATGCGTCCTGCCCATCAGTCTTGAAACCATTTATTCCAACCCCTCTCCACCCAGTTCCTATTTAAAAGAAAAAAAATCAAAATCAAAATCAACTTTTCAGATGCTGAGCTCATTGCGTTACTGCTCCACACCACGGCAGCCTGCTCCAATAGCAACTAATTGCTAACATGCTCATTACAAGATGAAAGCAGCAGGAGTGTAATGCTGGAATTTTTTTTTTGCCCATCTGCAAAGTGAACAGCTGGCCACCAAACCTAGAGGACTATCTAATTAAACAGTAACAAAAATACCTACATCAATGGCAAAAACAAACCCTTTCACTCAGACATAAATGGTTCATCAGAACTTTGTCAATTCTGAGACTGTTTCTGACTGTTGCACTCGCAGGGAGACCGAAGATTCATGATCCGAGCCCAGCCGGGTGCTGGGAGGGAAAAGAAAAAAAAAAGAAAGAAAAAAAAAAAAAATGAGGAGGAAAAGCAGATGTTGGCAAGGTAACCTTGCTGTAAGAACAAGGATCACAGGGGTTGGTGTAAGGCTGCTGCTTTGGAGCCACGTTGTTTGACTTTGAGCCCACGCTCACGTGCAGGATGCACGTAGAGTGAGCTGGAGCCCAAGACCGGCTCCTCCATCTCCAGGCGTAACAGAAAATCAGGGCAGAGGTAGCGAAAGAAAATTATGTGCAAGTCTACAACCGATCACCCCAAGCCCGGGCTGAGGCCCCTGTGCCTGTAATCCCACCGCCTGCTCTACCACGAGAGAGCAGCTCTCGCTGATCCATCATTAAAGTTCATGAACAGCTCAACATTCACCTGCTTTATCACATCACAAGCAATTTGTTTTGCAAAGTCTGAGTCCTCCCTCAAGGGCCCGGGTTTTACAGCTTTTGTTTACCCAGGATTTTGCAAGCCTGCAACAGCAGCAGCTTGCTGCATGGCTTGAGCTGGGTTCTGTTCAGCTTTCGAACCAAGTCCTCCAACCACCAGTGCCTCAACGCCCTGCCAGTCCATGCAAGAAGGACAGCAAGACATCCTCCTTCAAGGCTTTCCACACTTGTACAACACTAAATAAAGCGATTTTTAGAGCACACAAGATGCACTAATTCCTGCACCACGGACGCACAGAGCTTCCAAACATCTTCCTCAAGAGGCTGAGCATAAACTAACCCACGGCATATCCCAGCCCGCTGCTGATCCTCTTCCAAAGCAGCAGTACGTCTTCATCACGATGAGATTTAGCCTCATTATATGCCAGCTTTTCTTCCACCCATTGTTTAGTTGCCACTGGGTTTTATATTTAAAAGATAAGGAAGCATGAATTAGTAAATGAGCTCTGCGTAACGCAATCAGCTTGCTGCAGGCGGGCCGTATCCCCCCACTCCGGCTGGGATCCCCAAACCAGCAGACAGGAGCCTGTTTTCTTGATGTCTAACATCAAAAGGGCATTGCCTTTCTGAACCCAGAGAAGAGCAAGATGAAAACCGAGCAAGTGTCAGACTAACGCTAACAAGCAGTGATGTCTCGGGAACAACTTCTAAAACCAACAGGTTGCCAGGTATCAAGTATTTCATCTGGGTTTTTCTCCCTCCTGTTCAGTTGCTGGGAAACCACCTCTTCTGAGGCATCTCAGACCCTTTCGCACTTCTTCCTTGTTCCCAGACAGGTGAGAAGGGGGTGTGATCCTTCAGATGGGGAAAATTAGAAGTTTCAGGTGGGAAAATTAGAGGTGAAGAGCCGACCACAGCACTGCCGCCCCTCTCAACGCTGGGCTTTTTAAGACCAGAAAGTCAGCAGTCCCACTAATAAACTGTCTTCACACAGCAGAAAGGTTCACACAGTTGGCACCGACAGTTCAGTCTTCCCTTTGTCTCCACTGGAGCTCATCTTTAGTAGGATGGGCAAGAAACAGAGGCCAAAGCAGCAAAACCGCTTCAAAAAAGTGGAGGGGAACCAAAACAAAAATGCAGTATTTATCACGGGGAGTTGCTTGAGCTTGTGTGCCTGGCTGTATGGAAGGAGATCACACCATCTTGGTGCTGCTCGAGAAGGCCAGTTTCTCCAGAGTCACCCAGTGAGGATATCTATTTATTAACTTTTTTTCCACTTATTCATTTAACCCATCTGTAGCTCCAGCCACGCTCCTGGAGAGCATCCCCATTCACACCATGCTGCAGAGCATCCCTCACAGTAGCGCTGCAGCCACGCTTGCTACCCTTACCAGCATATTTAAAAGAAAGAACAGCCGTTCTAGCATTTTTATTTCACCTTCTTAAGATTCTCCTCTTAGAATTGAGGCATTTAAACGTTTTGGGTTAGTAGGCCACGAAAACCTCTGAGCATTGTGATGATCATACAGATGAAAACCCTCTTGAGCTACCTACCTCTCCCCTTGCACAAGCCACCCAGACTCACTTACGGCACCCTGAGTTGCTCCCATGCTTTATTTCTCTCGTTCGTCCCCTTATATACCCATTTTCCCCAAATCCATCCTCCTTTGACATCGACCTGGGAAAGATGGGTTGGGGCTGAGATCTCTACCAGCTGCAGGAGGTCAACATGGACTAGATGAGGTGAACGTTGGACTAGATGATCATTGTAGATCCCTTCCAACTGAACTATTCTATCCTAAGATCTAAAAGCGGCCAGCGGTGCCCTCAATTCTGACCTTCTCCCCACTGAGCAGGACAGTTACTGAATCAAACATTTCCATTAACCCTACGCAACCGCCAGCTCCACACCCAGCTCCAGAAGCCCATATGAACACCCACCTCCCCGCACCGCGCATTCTGGATCGTGGCACGAACCACCTGTGTCAACCTGTAGTTTTAAGCAATGAGCTGAAACAGGGAGAAGGGAGAACGAGACAAAAGGAGACAAGAGGGGAAAGCATGGGGGGGTCATGAGAGCTCAGCCAAAATGTAATTTGCCATCGCAGAGATGCAGGCAAGGAGGAGCCCCAGGCCCAAAGGCTAAAGAAGACTCCCAGCTCCCCATGGATTTTAGGCATGGATTTTAGGATGACAGACTTTCTGTAGGGATCCCTCTCTGTTATGTTTTTCCCTTATCACACAAAGCTTAATTTTCTCTTTGAAGCCAAGGGTTGTTTTCCATTTCCCTTCCATACATGTTAACAGTTATGATTGTGTAGGGTGCTGTAAAGGAAAATCCTCCCCCTTTTCCGAGTCTCCTCTCCATCACTCGCTCCAGGAGCACGCTCAGGAGCACGGGGACTCAGGCACATCCCACCAGCACCTTCCTCGAGAGGCAGTCACCACCCAAGACAGGATGACAAGCAAACAAGGAAGATCCCCAAAACAGCAACGCCCACAATGCTAATAAAAAGGTAGACCGATGACTCAGCCAAGCGAAGAAATGCAGAGGAGTGCATCATGCGCTATTTTTAATGTTTAGATAGCACAAATCCCACCACCCACCTACCACAAAATCAAAGCTCTTCCCCGGCGCTTGGCATCTTTCTGCCTGTCTTGTCTGACCGTCTGCAAACCTCTCCAGATGTTTCCAGCACCAGGAGAGTTGTTGTAACAGATCAGAGCAGCTTATCAAATGCACACCGCTTCTCTTTGTGCGAGGCAAAAAATAAACCACCTCCGCAGATCCTACTCAGATGTTTAAAAGAATCAAATGTTTCCTCCTAAATTCCACATTTCTCTTCTCCAGCCCTGAAGCCGGTAACTTTTTTAAGGTGACCACATGATTAACAACATGTACAGACATCACAAAATTACCCCAGGCTTTTGCTGCGCCCAGCCAAACCCCTGGCCTGTGTAACCCCACAGTGCTCGATGTTTACAGGCCACCTCTAAGAACACCCATGAAAACCTCTCTTTTGGGGTGGATGTTTTTTAGATGTGAGTGCCTAACCCTTACAATTGTAAAGGAAGGCTTGGAAATCTCGTCTCTAGCAATGCCCAAGCCAGAAGGCAAAGCACAAATACCTAAGAAAATCTTTAGCTCTCTTGAAATGACATTTTTATTAACCTTCAGCTAACTATCAGGATTTGTTCCTGCTAAACCATTTGGTGCATCTGCACGTGTAACATCCTCTCCTGTGCTGATATACAGAGACTGCAACGGAGTTGCTTCTACCCAGCATGCCAGCCTATGCCAGCCTACAAAACCTGCAACTTATATTGATGGATCTCATTCCCACACGCATACTATCTTTCCCAAAAGGTGGCAGATCTCAAATCCAAGAGTCACTTCCCCAACCTTGGGAAGAATGTGATGTGGTAGGGATAAAGGAGCTGTAATCTCACCATATTGCCAATGCTACAACCAATTACTTGATAATGATGGTTTAATTCAGTGGGAGTAACAGGGCACTGGATCAAATTATGCTGAAAAGAAATACCCTCTTGTGCAAAGTCAAAGTTGAACAGTTTGACTTTGTGAGCACAAGGTCTTTTGAAAAGGAGGAGATATTTATGCAAATACAGAAACATGTGGGTTACAAAACACTTGCACATCACATCCAGCAGCTATAAATCCCCAGCAGCCAACACCAGAGAAACCCAGCCAAGAACGTTATTTATACCTGCCTCCTCCAAAGGCTTTGCTACGCGAGTGTCTTGGACACACTGGCACATGCAGATAATTTAGCACAATTAATTTAGCACAAAAAAGTTAAGCCAGGAGAATCTACACGAGCAGTAGTAAAGTGATAGTGAATTGTCCGTCAGTTGGAAAAAATCAAAGGCAGAAGACTTTCTAGAGCATGGTAGCACTCAGTCAACAGGTTTGTGTTCATTGTTACGCGGAAAATACCGCTCAACCAACACAGCAACATGGGTTGGACTCAGGCAACCAAGCAGCAGCAGAAGCACAGCTCAAGAGTCAACCGGCAGCCAAGAACTGGGGATGGCAACGGGAACGGCGCGATGGGAAACACAGCAAGAGCAGCAGGAACATGACAGAAAGGAGAAGGAGGACCAGGGAACATCACTCAGAGCAATGCAGAGCACCAAGGAAGAAGCCTTCTCCAAAGGCTGTGCTAACTCAGGGGCACGCACAGGGCTCGGGAGTGGCTGGGAGCTTGCAAGCAGGAGGGGGAAAAAAACCAAACCACAGGCAACGCAGGAGCATCCATCTGTCCTGTCTCTCCTCGCTCCACTTGCTTGGCAATAAAGTCATGACAAAGCCTCTGCCCTCCAGCATCATGAAAACATATGATCTTAGGGTCAGGAAGATCATACTTTTAATGCCTGGAAACTGCATTTTCATTATTTAATGAGAGCAGCGAGCAGAAGCTGTGACACTGAAATAGCCTCCTACAACCACAAACCCACCCCTGTAAAGCAAGGGGTTATTATCTCATCAAAAGGTTGGGGACTTTTGCGTCCCCAGCCCCAGCGTGGAGGGGAAAAGGCGGGGGATGAGAGCAGAGAGGGCAGGAAGGACAGAGGATTGATGCTTCCAACCACACTGGCAGACTGATAAACCTGGGTGGAGGGTGAGGGAAATCAGAGCTATGTGCAACGCAGGGACAGAGAAGAGGAGGCAAAGTCTGTAAAGGTGAAAAGCAAATGCACTTTCCAGAAGAAAACCATCACCCAGCTTTGCGTGCATCCTTGGCTACTTGCTCAATTGAAATATGCTGGTGGACGCGCGAGAGCGAGTGTTGATAACCGCTAATAAAATGCACAGCGCAGAATCCAGCCGCAGCCCTGGGTGCAGTAAGTCATCCACGACTTGTAGGAGGTTTCGAGAGAGAGACTATATGGCTGCAGACATTAGTAGAAACAGGATGATTGATGGCTCTGATATTATGGAGCGTGTTGGGTTTATGACGGTGTAGGTAGCTGGGATTATGTGCATGCAACGTCTGGATTTGTCACCTTATGCAGTAAATATTTTAAGTATTGTTTCACAGTGAATAACTCAAGGCAGGGTGATACCTTATGTTGAAACTACACTCTCTGGAAGGAATGCATTTTTGCATTCAGCTGAGCATAAACTGGTTTAGAGACCAGGAGGTGCTTAATGATCATCCAATGCCGGGAACTGGCCCATCATCTTAACTGGTACACTGCAACCTGCTGCTCCAGCCCCAACCTCAACGCTTCCACAGCCCACTGTGAGCAGCACACACATTTCCATGCATTACGCCAGGAGGTGGTAGCACAGGGGGAAGAAAATAGAGGGTAAAGACTATTAATCCCTTAGAGAATCCATTGCTATTGCAAAATATTTGTTATAAAGTTATATGCACCTGGGGGAACCGTATGATACATATTGGTGTGTTTTAAGGAACCTTTCAGGCTGCTTTCCTGCTGTAGCACAGCAAAAAATTTGCCTGTTTTCCACTATTTTTGGAGGCATTTGGTAGTTTCAACTAAATTTAGCAAGAAAAGAAGGTCTGGGAGAGATGAAGCCCCAGGGGAGCAGGCTGGTGACATGGTAGTGGGTGTCCCTGCGCTCTCCCACGGGGCTGCGCAGGGAGAAGCAGCCTCAAGGGCTCGTTCCCGTTCTCCGTGGTGCCACGGAGGTGTGCGAGTGCATCCACAGCTTGCCTTGGGACCTAGCACCACCCTCGGCATCCATCCCTCCTCAGCTCCCCATGTGCAAAACCAGGAAACCCTCTCCTCTAGCTCTTGAAGGTGATGGAGGGGCAATTCCCAAGACAAGGTGCATACCAAGACAGCCACAGGGCAAGAGAGCAGGCAGGGAGAAGAAAGCAGCAAGGAAGGAAAGGCATTTCTTCTAACACTCAGCAAGACCTCAGCTTCAAAAGAATAAAACACAACAGTGACAACACACTCACAAGCCACATTGCTTTCTAGACTGCAACAGGAAAGGACCATGCGACCTTCTCAGCTGCCATCTCTTTAACACAGCCCATTAAATCTCTGCAGAAGCAGCTACCTCCCTCCCAGCACCTTGAGAAAGAGCTGTAAGAAAAGTCCACTTAAATTTCACTTGCAGTTTTGCAATTTTAGACCTGTTTTCCTGGATATTTTGGCCACTGTGCTTCCCTTGGGCAGAGCTGGAGATAACTACATCTCTTCCCACTGCCTGGTTAAAGACACCGAGGAAAGCGAGGGGTTTTCCTCTCCCACAAGCACACGCAGAAGGAAGTTTTCAAACATCCCATTCAAAACCAAGAGGCACAAAGCACCTAGAACCTACACAAAAGTATCTCTCATTGATGTTGCCACCTAGATGGAGAAAAGCCAGACTCCTGATTGGAAATACAAGGCTTTAAGGAGCACAAGCTCAGGTCAGAGCCCAAAAGACCTCACGCACTAACTCCATATGATTTTGGATGAACCCTGAAGCATCCTCCCACAAGAAACACTGTTTGGGCTCCACAGCCCCAAGCAGCAAGTCCTCTAAGAGACCGCAAAAATCAAACGCAGCCTTGAGCAGACCGACAGCACTGCGCACGGAGATGTTTCCAGCAAGCCCTCGAGCCAGAGGGAAAGGCGACTCAGCTCCACCATTTCTCCAACTGCTTGCAAAAAAGTTGACATCTCCAAAATCTATGCTGCTTTTTGAGTGGTCTGTAGCTAAAGGAATACAGCTCTAAGGTCAAGCTGCCGATGCTTTTGCTCCTGCCCACTGCTCCGACAGATTGGGGTCCTTCCACAAGAGTGAGCTGGGAAGCACTGATGCATTAAGTCTAATAAAGCTACAGGATGAGGTTATTTATTTTTGTCAGTAACATATGTTGGGAGCCTATAAAGATTTACATGCCCACAATGAGACACTTTCAATCTTTATATAAGTTTATTACAAAATATGGAGCGAATTCCCTACCACAGGTTTTCCTTGGTTCCAGCTGTTGAAGCATTTTTAAAAGGCAAAAAGGAAAGGGAAAAAAAAAACCCCACACCTCAAACCACAAAGGTTTCAGTCTTTTCCAGTCGTATTATGCAACTTTTCCCCCGCACTGGTAACAGTAATTCCTGCTTGTGAATCACAGCTAATTGTATTATAATAGGCCATTCTTCTTGATTTAATATACCATATGAAAATCAGTATGTGAGCGAGTGTGGTCATAAGATTAGTAACAGCTCTAGCTCTTAATTTATGTTCACACTTTATTATTGAAAAATTTAAAGCTCAAGGGTGTTGAGGAGGATGTTTTGCTGGAGTTTGTTTTATTCCAGAAATAAATTACAAAACTGGGGGAGAGGGGAGCGGAACGATCCAAAACAAATTACAAATACCTGCTCCCACTGCATGAAATTACAGCACTCAGGGTGATAGGGGGGGAAAGAAGAAAAAAAAAAAAAAGAAAAAAGGAGGAAGAATTCCCAGAACTGCCCGAGAGCAAAATGAATCAGCTGCATTATCACAGTGGTTTGCAACACCAGGGTTCCCCATTTTCAGCAAGAGAGAAGAAAAGCAGAGAGAAGACCACACTCCAAAACGGATCAAGATTCATGGGTGACTTTTGGCTGGGTTACAGCATAGCAGAGAAGGGGGACTGGGAAACGGAAAAGAAATTAGGAAAGGGTGAAAGAAGCGCTGAAAACCGTAAAGAAGGTGAGACAGAGCAGAAACGCAGGGGAAAAAAGGCAACTGTGATCAAGCAAAAGGGCAGAGGAAAGCAAAGGAAGAAGAAACAGCCCTGGCTGCTAAACCTGGCCAAGCCTGCCTGCCGTGCTTTTAAGCCTTTCAGGGCCAACGCGTGTCTTCTGAGTTTGATTTTCATTTTTATAAACCCTGGGCAATCCACTACAGGCAGGATTTCCCCAGCCAGCTTCAGGCCTCGCGCGTGCACGCATCCATCGCTGTCCCTGCCGTAGGAAATAAGGGCACTGCACCATCCCTGCCCTGCAGCCCGCATCCGCACCCAGGAACGGGTGCTACGCGCCGCTGGGTGCCGGCTCCAGGCTGGCCTCTGCCTGCACGGTCAGGGAATGGGAGATGTGACCTTGGATGGCGTCAAGATGCAAAACTTACGGACAAGCAACAGCCCCATGTGCAGGCTTAGCCCTAACCAGGGATGAAGGCATTTGCAGTAATACCCAGCAAGGCGACTCCAGCGGTTCTCCTCCGTCTCAGCTCGGGATGCGGCAAGCCCACAGACAGGATGGAAAAAGCAATCCCAACAGAAAAAGCTCAGCCTAGCGCCAATTTCAGCCATCCCCCTGGGAAAAGCGGCGGTTCCTGGAGCCAGCCTGGGATGCTGCAAAGCCCTTACGGCACCATGTAACGCTCCAGCTGGGAACAAGCTCCCTTAGCCTGGGGATTTCGGGATGAATGACCTTACTCCAAACTACACCCAGAGTAAAGGGCAAACCCCAGCAGCCTCCAGGGGCTAACAGGCTCCCCACAGCCATTTTCATTAAACGAACGCTCAGCAGCATCTCGCAAGTGCGCGGGGGCAGCAGGGAGCCCAAGGCTGACTTATTCCCATCCTGCAGAAGTCCTGGATTTCTGCTGCGTTTATTTAACCTCCCCACACCAGCTTCCCTTGGTACCTACACAGCAATATGAGAATTATTATTCTTTGCATTCGGTATGTATTAGTAGATGGTCAGCGGATCCTGAAGCAATTTGCAAATATTAATTAAGCCTTAGCAGAATCCCTGAGTGGTAGGTAACTCTAATTATGCCCCTAATTATATTAATTCTGCTGTAGGGCAGCAAGTAATTATTTGGAATATATAACTAAAACAAACCTATGTTGATGATTACATGTTTAGCATGTGACTAACCGGTATTTCATTTCCTGACTGATGGCTTCAGCGTAAATGAAAAAGGAAAAAAAAAAATGTAGGAAAAAAAAAAAGGAAAGTCCTGCTAAAAATCCCTCCTCCGTTTCTGCAGTCCTATTCCCCTCTCCCAAACACACTCATCCCTCCTCTTGATAAACAGCATGTCTGCACGTGCCTACGCAAGCAAAGGGGTTTGGTCCTGTGCTCCAACCCAGGGACAAAACAGGACCAGAAACTGGGAGAAGCTCAGAAGTTTTATGGCAGTAGCTGGAAAACCTTAGCTGAACCATTTCCCCACTGAACAGATTTTTTTTTTCTTTCCTGCCTGAAATAACAGTCCACGTAGTTTTCACCCCAAATACTTGCGCGGATTTTATTAAAACCTACAACCGTGCAAAGTTTAAATAGTTGCTTGCATCTGGACCCCGGTCAAGTGGGTTGCAAAGCACGCGGGAGCACGTATCAGCACGAGCACAACCCAGTCCCGCTCCTCCCGAATTCAGCGGGCCAAGAAGTGGCAATCCCAGCTCCTTTTACAGCCATGCAATCTGTAGCACATCCGCTCTCCACCAGTCCAGCAAGCAGCCCTAGTGCAAAGGTCTCCTCCTGCTGCAGACCAGTTTCTGGCCAAACCTAGAGGAAAAGTAACCCAAGTGCAGCCTTCCACACCAAGAAGGGTGTAGGCTTCAAAGATATCCTCCACACCAAGCACTTGCAGTGCAGCGGTACCCAGAAATAAAGATCAAGGGGCTGCAAAGTCATAAAATATAAAGAACTTTCCATTTTTTCTTTCCTAAATTAGCAAGAAAGAGCAGGTCTCCCTGAACACCCTCATCCTACGCAGCCTGAAGAGTTCACAGCAAGAACCCAGGTGGCACATCTCCGCGTCAGCTTGAAAAATTTCACTCTGGCCTTCCCGGCATGGCATATTGATGGAGCTCGGAGACGTTAGTGCTGACCCAGCAGCGAGGCACATTCCTCAGATCAGTTTTATGCCAACCTTTAAAACCCAATGCCATTTTTCAAATTAAAAAAAAAAAAAAAAAAAAAAAAAAAAAAAAAAAAAAAGGCAAAAGTCAGAGAAGCTTTGCTGGACCACATTGATTATCCACAAGACAGTAAAGGATTGTTCCCTGCGGCTGCTCTCAATAGCCTGTCTCCGGTGGAAGACCAATCAGGCAAGTTTCTACCCACCCTCACCCTTGAAACCCCTTGGTCTGTATCTCTTTGCTCCATCCCAACACATCCTCATTAGACACTACCTCCTCAAAGACGCACATCCAGCTCTCACAGCCAACGTTGGCTTGGACAACCTACACAGCTCCTTTGGTCCCGCCTCATAAACCGATCCCCACAGTCGTGCCTCTTTTATTGCCGTTATCCTGCAAAATCACCTCAGTTTGTCAATATTTTTTTTTTCCCTTTCAAGGACACGCTCCAAAGATAGAGGGTGGAAAAGTACAGATAATACGCAACGGCAACGAATCTTTCTCATGTCTGGAAGGACACTGGTTTGCGCTGTGTTAACAGGTACCAGTAATGACTCTACCTAAAATATGTTCAAGTAAGAATTGGCTAAAAGTGTTCCAACAGAAGAGTTTTCAGAGCACCTCCACTTTCCAATGGAAAATTATCAAAGGCTGCTGCTTTGACTATATGGTCTACAGTTAAGGAGAAGATGAAAAGTCAAGAAGATAACACCAAAGGTAAATGTTTTCAAGAGTTTTACACCATGAACAATTCTAATATCATACCCATTAAACAAATTAATTCAAACTAAGTCCCCCAGGAGATGGGAGGTCTGAATTTCAACCAGACCTAATCCGCCTCCTGAAAGCCAGAATTGGCAAGGAGGAGCAGCCTTTTCCGAAACAAAACGTACACCGTCTCCACGTCAGATGCCAAGAAGCGCAAAGCGCTTTGGCAGACGACCATACTGATGAAGATGAGCTCATCAAAGGGCTAATTCCAAGTCCAGAGAACCATAAATAGCGATGAAGATGGCAACCCCTTCGCACCAATTTGTGTCACTGACAAGCCAAGCTCCCTGCACCGATGGGTTGATCATTTTAATTCCCTCCCAGTCCTTGGCCTGTCCTCCTGCTCCCAGCACCATACCCACCACCTCTCTCAGCTAACCCCTTGCCATCCCCCTCCACTCAAACGTCACGGCAAACAGCCCTCACAAATTCAGCGCCAGCACCAAGGCGACATCTGTCCGCTGGTGCTCTGCTGATGGGGCCTATCAATCCCATGAGACAAGACAAATTAGGCCGTCTGCTGCAAAAAAAAAATAATAAGGAGGAGGACTTAGGTACCCACATTCCAGCCCCATCCCACTTCAGGTTCCTAAATCAAAAAGATGCGACAATAAAGAGCCCGGCGGAGCTGCTGGCTACTGCCAAAGAAGCCTGTTCTCCAGAAGCCTTAAGCTCCCAAATTAAATGAGAGGAGAAGCCCACGACCCCAGATCATGCATGCTGCCAAGCTTTTCTTGCTCCATGGATTTATTTGGGATCTCAAACTCTCCAGAGCATACATACTCTGGAAGGGCTAGTGTGGCAGGAGCCAGGCGAGGCTCCTTGGTCCCTACCCCTCTTCAGCAGCTCGGTGCCCCTCTCGCACCCAGCCAGAACCCAGAAATTTAGGTGCCGATCTCCAAGCCAGCTCAGCTCAATGTCTATTCCCCAGCCTAACTGCAGTCACAGTCACCTCAACAACCAAATCCGAAGGAAAACAAGAATATCTAACTTCAGTGCAGGGACCAATTGACCCAAACATACACTAAATCACCCCAAACCCCTCTTTGGAGCCAGCCCATCTTTCACAGCAAGCATCACCAATCGCTGTGCTTGGGCAGCACTTCGCACGGTTCAGTCCTAATTTCTCCTTGGATTCTTTGACGCTAACTAACACAAAATTAGTAATATTACTTAATGCCTTTGCAGCCTGGTGAAGAGAGCACGGACTTGGCACCGCTGCTTTAATGAGCGAGACTGAATCCAACTGGCTCCACTCGTAGTTCCCTTAAATGGCAGTTGTACAAATTGGGAGCACATTTAAAGCTTCAGCCCCACATCAGCGTAATTAAACGCAACCCACTTCCCTTCCAAAAGCAACAGTAACGGCAAGCCAGATTTAAGTTACGTTTGGAACTGGCGCTAAAAAAAAATTAACTAAATTATTAAAATAAAGATATAACAGAATAGGGGTCTAAAAAGGAATTGAGTAAAACAGTTTGTAGTAGAGTGAGCAAAATCCCCAAACAAACAAAACCACGCAGGCAGGCTGAAGCTGCTGTGCGATCAGCTAGGGTGGTGCTACATACGGCGCGTACAGCTTCTCCGAGCCTCGGTCCGTCCAAGCTGGCGGCACAGCGCTTACCGCCTGTGCAGCCACAAGGAAAGCCGGTGCAAACCCGGTGCTGGAAACATCTCATTAATTTAGTCTGATGAGCGTCAGCTTCACGTTGGACACGGCTTATTATCTGGTGGGGAAACAGCAAAATAACCCCCCCCCCCCCTCCACACCATTCAGGAATCTTTTTAAAACTGCATTTTCCTGCAGCAAAACAGCACCGAGGTCTCGATGCGACTGCTACCCCTTAAGGTCCCTGTTCTGGGAATAAATAAAAATGGTTTTAGAAAAAATAATAACCGGTGAGCAAATAAAACCACTAACAGGTATCGACTGCAGGGCCTTTGAAGCAGCCCCATAAATCACAGCCTTCACCAGGGCTTGTTTCCCCGAGGTGCAATCAGGATGGAGACCGAAACTGCCACCCCTGCCTGCAAAGCCCGTCTCTTCCCCTTGCGACGGGCACGTCGCGAGCCACAGTTTCCCAGGCAGAGCCACAGGTGACAAGTTTTATTTGGGAAGTTATTAAATCAGCGTGAGGCAATTAGCCCGTAAATCCCAACCCGTGGGATGTATTAATAACTTTCTCAGGAAAAAATTAAAATTAAAAAAAAAGAAAAGAAATCCGTAAGCACAGGACAGGACAACCAAGACAAATATTTTGGAAACAAAGAGAATAAATCAACACCCAAATTCAAGCGATGCAGACCAAAGCGATCGTCCACTTAATCCCGATACTCGGTTACAGATAAATGGGGCCATTCCTGCAAGGGAAAGCAAACACCATCTTCAATCATTAAACTGCCCGTTCTGACAGTTTTATATTAGAAATTGGAAGAAGTTTCTGAAGGACACCAACTGCTGAACAGTCGCTTCCCTTAAAGCCTCCGAGTCAAGGCGACAGCCGAGCACGTCCATCACCGTTGCCTCATGCAACGGCTGAGCTTTTAGGTCCAGCCTATGGAAATAGGTAAACCCATATATATTGATGGATGGGTACGAGGCTCCCTCTTGCCCATATACAACTCTCCTCATCCAGCTGGAAAACGCTGCACGCAGCCGACAAAACCCACCTTGCACAGGTAAGAGAATAATTCAGAATCGAGCGCTCGTAAATAGGCTAAACGTGCCCCACTGAACCCTTCCAGTCCTGCAGCACCGGGTGCCACGGATCAGTGCAAGCCCCCTACATTTACGTATCTTGGGGAATGAAAAAAAGCGACGCTACCCACACAGGCTGGTTGTGCTGCGCTGGTTCTCAAGCAGCCCTCTGCTTTTCCACGCCGCCGAAGTGCCATTGCCACCGTACCCTAAAGGTATAAACGCAGCGCGGTTGAAAGGAGAGGCAATCTCCTGTATGAGATGCGCTAGCAGAGTTGGAAAGAATAAAAGGAGACCAGCGCTCTCATCCAGAGCCTTTTCTTCTGCTTCAGATCTAAGGATGGACTTGTTTGCTCAAAACCAAGTCTGGTTTGGTCTTTTGTTTGTTTTTCTTTTTTTTTAACCCAATGAAAGTTGTAACCCGGCAAGCATTACCTCACTCTCGCCTTTTGAGAGAGAAAATGCTCTTTGAGCATCCAAGCAGGTACAAAACCTGCAAAATACTCTTTACGCCATCATTTATTCAGTTTGCATTTGATCTTCTTCACCCGCTTTGCTTCATATCTGTGCCCAGTTCAAGCCACACAATTTTCTTGTCCCTCCTCGGTACTTATCTCCTCCCAACTCAGAAGAAAAGCAGAAGCTTCAGGGAACCCAGACCCAAAGGGATGCCTGGGACTGCCCAACTCTCAACCCTCACAGCCAACCCCCAGCCCCGAGTTTGGTGCCTCCATCCCAGACCCCGGGGAGCGAGGTCCCCCGACACCCACCAGACCCCAGAGGAGTCGTTTCCAGCATCTCCCCAAGAAACACCTCTCTTTACTAAGGATTCACAGGTGGAAAAGCTCCTCAGCCTTTCCTCAAGGACAACACAGAGGTCATTCTCTTTCGCTTTAAAACAGAGAGGAGGAAGGACATGCTGTGACGGAGCGAGTTGGCACTAACCCCCGCTTCCCGCAGCGCCTTGGAGCAGGGAAGGCAGACCCAGTTGCTTCCCCCTGGCACAGAGGGCTCCCATCTCCCTCCATCCCAGCATCCCTCCCTGGGGCCACACGCCCTTGGGATGGGAAGACAGGGAAAAATTCCCCTCTCTTTTTCCTATTTGCCCAGCTGAGTGATTCCACGCGACGGCACAGGTGACAGGAGAGACGGGGAGCGCTCCCCTGCGCCCCGGGCCAGGTCCCGGCACGCTGCGAGCTCGTACCCAGGCTCTCAGGGCTGACGCGCACCCGTCTCCTTCCCTCCCACTCCCGAGGGGCAGCGTTCCAGATCCGCGCAGGATGGTTGGAGAAGACCGTGTTCGTTAGTCCTCCTCGGTGGTATAAAACAGCTGCTGCAGAGAACGTAGTAACCGGTTGCATCAAACAAACTCTGCCCTCAACTCCTGCATCGCTCCCCATGGCATCCTTTGCCCCTGTCAAGGCAAAACAGCGCTCCAGGCTTTACGTTTCTTGGGAGAACGTGAATCACGCCGCGTTACTCGGCGCAACTTGGAACAAGAGTTCATTAAAACCTGCAGTCAGGCCCTACTGACAACTAGCAAACATCATCACACTTGTAAACCGGGGAAGGGGAAGGAGGAGGCAGCTTTGCACAGCCCAGAGGCCGAGTGCCTGTTTCTGCCTATTATTCCCAAGTTTCCTTATGTCCTGGTTTGCAGACTTGTCCTGCTAGAAAGGGCCTGTCTCAACATGATTTTTTTTTTTTTTTTGAAAGTGTGCCATTTCTGCTCATCTTTGCAGCAGCATATGCTAACTCAACAGTCCTGGGCGGCTCGCTTCATCCTGCAGGGATTTTCTCTCTCCTCCCCTTTTACCATTCAGCAGCCAGCTAGGCTGATGTGACAAGTCCAAAGAGCCAATTTCTTTTGATTTTAGGTATGCATCTCAGGCAGCGCTTACAGAACGGGGAATTCAACTCCTCTCCTGCGTGCGGAGCGGCAACAGCTCGAACTAGTTATCTCTCCCTACAGACACCAGCACCACTAACAGCAGCAGGAGCGTTTAATCGCAGCGTATACCTCTCTCCCCTGGGTATCTGCAGAGATGAGAAGAGCAGAATATTCCAGCACAATAAACACCCAATTGCTATCGATGAAGTACGAAAGGGTCACTCACGAGAGTCCAGTTTCAGCTCTCGTTTAGAGCTACCGCGATTCAGTATCGCCTCTGCCTGCGCTGTAGCTTGCAAACAGTCCCACAGGAATTTTTGCAAGCAGGGATACACTCGGTGATTTGCAAACCAGGGCCCTAAGTTTAGGGGCTGGATCCCATCGCAAAGTCCACAGGCAACGTCCCACCCGGTGCACCAGCGCTCCCACAAAGGGCGGCCCGGAGCCTTCCAGAAGGTAAAGGCGGCAGCTCCAATTAAGAGAGCTCATCATTTGCAAACCAAATCACGCTGCACAACCCCGCACAGCTGCGCAGGGTGCCGCTCAGCTAACCCACCCGGAATTCACTGGGCAGCCAAAGGAGCAGGCAGCAAACGAAGCCCCCGGCTGGCAGCCCCGGCGGGGCCCAGCACCCAGCACCCAGCCCCCAGCCCGAGGCAGCGGAGCTCAGGCTGAGCCTGCCTCTGCAGCCAGAGTTCACCTGAGGAAACTTTTGCCTCCCGGCTGGCGATGGAAAAAGTCAAGATGCAACTATGCCGAGAGCAACAGGGAAAGCGCGACGGAAGCGGCGGGGATGGCTGCGGCGTTTCGTTATTGGTTTTTAATTAAAAAATAAGGGGGCAGCGAGCCCCTCGCTGCCCACTGCCGGTGGCCAGAGTTACCCTCAAAGCAGGGAGCATCAGCGTGGTCCAGAGGAGGAATAAGCACCCAGGCACACAGCTCCCTGGGCTGCCGGGTTGCTCCGGAGAGCGGGCTGCCCCCCCGGGCCCCGCCACCGGCCCCCCAAGCTCCC
>VZTL01011777.1:0-13213 GCA_013400535.1 Scopus umbretta
GGCTCTAACAAAACCCCGATGGAACAAACACCGTGTCTGGGAGAATAAATTAATCCCTCTTTAAACAGCCTGACTCAGGGGCCGGGTGACGAGGGAGCTTGTTTTCTTTTAAAATAGGACGCGAGCGGGCCGGATTTCTGTAAAAACTGGCGAAATGCTAACGGTAATAGGGAGGAATAGGGACGGTGGAGCGTGCAACCCCTCCCTTTGCCAACTGAGTCACAATTTTCCCCCCTTCTGTCTGCGAAAGACTGACTTAAAAACACCGCTGTTTATGTAATTCCAAAGAAAATCCAGTGTACCAAAAAAAAAAAAAAACCCGAAAAAAAATTCCTCCCCTGGCTTTTGTGAGCCGAGCCCTTTCACGCCGGATTGTTTTCTGATGCCTCCTGCTCTTTTTGAGCTTGAAAAACATAAAACGTGTAATTGCAGCAGCAGCAGGAAAAAAAAAAAAAAAAAGCCCCACACATCACCTTTCTCAAGGTAAAATAATCCTCTTTGGACATTCCCAGCGGCGGTCACTCGCTTACTCACTGTCCTCCTTGGAATTAAACCCAAACCCAACCCGTGACACGAGTTTGAAAACCTGAGTTGAATGAATAAATCCGCCAAGAGCGAGCACCATTCCTTTAGAGAGGAAAAATTATTCCCTTGCAAGTACCGAGGGATGAGTCACTGGCTCGGGTGCTCTGCCTCCGAAAACACGCCGGGAATGTTTCGGGGTACCGGGAGCTGGGTTTTCCGCCGTTTCGTGATTAATGCTGGTGATGCCACCGAGTTTGGCTGAGGTCTTCTTGAATTATTTCTCACTCTAGTGGGCAGTTGTGATTCGCACATAGGAAACTTCACTCGAAGAAGAAGTTAATCTCCTCCTTAGTTTAGGAGGGTCTTGGGGCCATCTCCCTCCGAGCTGGGGCTGGTTTGTCGCCTTTCTGCCTCCCAGCCTCGCGGATGAGAGGTTTTTTGAGGGGAAATTATTCGTAGGCCGGCAATACGGTATTGCAGCAACCTCTGTAAGAAGTGCCAAGTAATACTTTCAAGTATGTGTCCAGCTTCTTGCTGCTCGTCTTTTATTTTTTTGAAGGATGCTGTATTTTGAAATAGCGATGTCACACTTTGATTTAGAAGTAGGCTTTGCTGCTTTTAATTAAGGAGCCAGCAGTTCGCTCTCCTAACATACTTAGCTATGTGCGACTTGGAAGCATCTTCATAAAACTGTGACGTGGAAATTTTCCTCTGATTTTTTTTTTTTTTCTTTTTGCCCCGAATAATAAAGCTTTCAGACCTCATTAATAAACGCTGAATATTGTTTCTTGAGTCGTTTTGTTAAAACCGAGGATTTAGGGTGCGAGCATCCTGATGCACCCAGCAGAAAGCAGCGTTAAGATGCTCCCGATGTGACTTTAGTTTTTCTTCTTCCCATTCTCACCGCCAGCACGTCAGCCAAGGTCCAGCCGATTAGTTAAAGCTAGTAACAAAAAGTGGATTTAAAAGCCCCTCCCGGCCCCCCTCCCCGGTATCAGTTAAATAACAAATGCAAGAGACTGATCATCCATGCTCGTTCCTCCTGGGGGGAGTTCTCCCAAGCGCGTGGTTTCAGCTGTGACAGGATTGCTAAGGGACAGTTCCATACGCGGTGTGTGAAGTTGTAATTTTTAGCAAAACGTTTTTAGAGGAGGCTGCAACGTCCTCGTTTTAGTCTCGCTAGCAATGGGATGTGTGACTGTAAATTGCTCTTGCCAAATAAAGTTGTTTGATTTGTGTTTAGGTGGCATTTTGATGAATTGTATCTTTTTTTAAAGAAATAATTGTGAGACCGAATAAGCGGCTCGTGTTTGGATATTATTAGTCCCTGAAACGCGTATTTTGAAAACCACTTTTAGTATCTGCTCGGAAAGTGAAAGTTGTATCTGTTAATGTGAGGAGGAATCATCCATCAAACAGAGTGCTCAAGATATGACTCACGCTAATTTGTTGCTCTCACATTAAGGCTGGAGCACAAAAATATTTTAGCCTCTGGCACTGGAAGTTCGCAATGCCACATCCTACCACTCCGGGTCACGAATTACAGTTGTTGGGTGGTTTGTTTGTTTGTTTGTTTGTTTGCTGCCCCCCAGGAAAGGGAAAAAAATAGTGATAGAACGAGGAGGGTGTTTTGCACGAGAGCCTGTCCCAGGCGATCAAAATACGGCAAAAACGTTGAGTTGACGTTAATGCTAGGTCAAGTAAAACCGTGGTCTGTGCCTGAATAAAAATGACTTGCGCAAGGCGTGCAGCAGGTGCTGTCTTCCCTTCTCCAACGGCCAGTTAAAAAAAAAAAAAAAATAGTGCCTGATCCTTTTCTTAAAAGGCTTTAATGCAGGCAGCCCTTGGAAACTGAGGAATACTGCTTGTTGCAAAGAGGGGTTGTTAGAAAGACAGCGCTGCTAATAACACTGGCTATCTGGGAACCAAGATAAGCAGACTTATATAAGCAGCGGCTCCAGAGCCTGTAGCCTTATGAATATACATTGTTTTATGTCCACCGTCGCTGTCGGTTCCGTAGGAATAAGTGCATCATTACCTCGAAGTGCTGACGATTCTTTAAGGCTTAAAAATATCCATAAACTGCATAAGTTTGAACCTTGTCCAAAGGATTTGGGCTCTCTATTATCCGATCTGCTAGCTCTGCCTTTGAAACTGTATCTCCGGAGCTATCCTTAGGTGCTCTTAAGTGTCTTCTGATGCAGTTTAACAACATTGTTTAATGCTTATTTAAAGTTGGCTGTAAAACATTGCAGATTTTTTTTTTTTTAAAATTAAAATTGTATTTAAGTACACAACTTGCTTACTATTGTACTTTCACTGTGTATTGTACGTACTCCATTCTTTTTATGCCATGTAGACGTCTCAAACCGCTTTTTAAACACACGGAAAATAAATGGCTGAAAATCCGCAGTTGTCCCTGAAGTCAGGCAAAAGTTTAACGGAGACGCTGGAGCTTGGGCCGTGCCCTGGCTGAGCAGCGCAGCCTCCGGGAGGGTTCTGCACTCGACTCTTCAGCCGTCGCTGCCGCAAACCAGCCCCTTGGGCGGTTGTTGGAGGCGGCTGCGGTGGCCGGGCGCGCTGTGGGAACGTTCGGCTTACCTGTTGCGTCCCAGGCTTCGGCACGGATGGGATGTAAAACACAGACAAAAACGGACGGGCTGGCCTGGCTCCTAGCGATTCCCACAAGTTTTGTCTCCCGTTATCATACCGAATCCGGGCTTTCTCCCGTGAACCGTTTTCCTGTCAGATAGGCTTGGAGTGTTAGGGAGCACGTATGCATACCCACGTGGGTTAGCGTTTGTATCCACCGGTGGCTTTTATCCAAAGATCACCGGCATCGCGCTCCTGAGAAATGAGTGGCTGAGGTGATGCAGGGCTTGCGCGGCGGCAGGAGGAGGCGGGAGCCCCCCTGCAGCCCAGGGCGAGTTGCACCGAGGTGGCTGTAGTCGCTGCTGCGATGGGGAGAGGCAAAGCGGCCGGAGCTTGGATGCAACTGAGAAAAAGTCCCAAAGTGAGCTTCTAGAAGTGCTGACTTCTCCAAAGGACGCGATGAAACGGATTTACGTAGGAAGAGTATTAGCCTGAGTGCATTTCCTAAAGCTGTTCCATCCTCAACCAACGTAAAAGTAGACGAGTTGGGGGTTGCAAGCCAGCGCAGCGTTTTATTCGGCTCTCACAGCCTCGAGTCGTGGAGTGAAGTACGTGTTATTTTGTGAAGGAAACCGTAGGGAAGAAGTCCTGGAAGGCTGCAGTCCTGATCTAACGGGAATGCAAGTTTCCCCAAACTCAGCTTCAGACCTGGCATGCCGCCTTAATAACGAGACTGATTTAAAACTGGCCTGATGAGACTGAGGCACATCTTGAATACAGATGCGCTTAAACTGGCTTAAGGTGCTAGAGTGATTTATTTTAATGCTCCATTAGGCTGAATTGGTCTGTGTGGTTTCTAAACCACTTTAAAATTGTGTCTGCTAGGGTTTTGTCCCAGTCTGACTGGATGAGTTTTAATAACAGTGTTTTCTGCCCTAGAATAAGCAGCGCCTAGTAGCAGCATGGTGTAGAACAGCCCGTGGCGGCGCAGGCTGCAGCTCAGCCGCGCGGTGCTTGCTGCGGCACGCTCCTGGGGGTCCCCCCCTCTGTCTCCTCCCTTTAGCTTCTCCCCCCTGATTCTGTAGTTCAGAGTCAGCTGGTACTGGCTGTCGTGAAACAGCTTTCAGGTCTTTTTTTTCACTCCCCCCTCCCTCCCCAGCCGTGTTCTCCAGCATCTCTAGATGTCTGTCGGTGCTTATTGATTAGCTTCTCTTCCTATCACAAAGCAGCTGCTGACGAAGAGCAAAAGAACATGTTGCTATTCTTATTAGTTTCCAGACGCAAAGAGGACAGTGGTCAGTGTATAAATGCGTCGGGAACCTGCTAAATATAGAAATGTGGCTTTAGACAGCTCTCGATTCAAGTTGCTTTGGTTTCAGCGCTAACACGCTGGTACGAACGAACACGTTGTTTAAATAAGATGCCTTATCGCATCCTGGCTCTCTGTGGCTGCAGTGTAATTCTTGACGTGCGCTAAGCTCGGCTTAAAGGTGGGGCGTTCTTTTGCAACTCCCATCAGTACGTTCGTACGCTCCAAAGATAGTCCCGAGGTGGCATCTGATACGATCGTTAGCAAAACAAGTTATCTGTTATGTAAAGATCAAACGCTGTGTTAGTCCAAGATCTGACAAGCACCTAGTTGTTTTCCGTAAGAAGTGTTGCCCTCCGGAAACTTAATAATTATTTGATTGTTATGATGTGTGCCTTCCTACACTTACCACAGAATCTGCACAGCAAATGCATTTAAAGCGCGAACGGTTTATCCTGTCCAAACCCAAAATTGTGTGACCTTTTCCAGTTGTTGCTTCAATGGCTTTTGGTCTAGAATGTGCTTTTCCTGTAGTTTGTAAATATTCTCACCGCGTCAGAGTGAGCACCCATCAATAGAATTTAAGTGTGAATGTTTGGTTTTAGGCACACGAAGCCTCACATCACCAACAGCAGGCAGCACAGAACAGTTTGTTGCCTCTCCTGAGCTCTGCTGTTGAGCCACCCGATCAGAAGCCGATTCTGCCCTTACCAATAACGCAGAAACCTCAGCCTGCACCAGAAACATTAAAGGATGCTATTGTTGGGATTAAAAAGGAAAAACCTAAAACCTCCTTTGTGTGCACTTACTGCAGCAAAGCTTTCAGGGACAGCTACCATTTGAGGCGTCACGAGTCCTGCCACACAGGGATAAAGTTAGTGTCACGGCCAAAGAAAACTCCCACCACAATGGTGCCCCTTATTTCGACCATCGCTGGTGACAACAGCCGAAGTTCATTGGTTTCGACTATCGCAGGCATCCTGTCCACAGTCACTACGTCTTCCTCTGCCACCAACCCCAGCAGTAGTGCCGGCGCAACGGCTATGGCAGTGACTCAGACGGTGAAGAAGCCCAGCAAGCCCGTTAAGAAGAACCACGCTTGCGAGATGTGCGGAAAGGCCTTCAGGGATGTCTACCACCTCAACCGGCACAAGCTGTCCCACTCGGATGAAAAACCCTTTGAATGTCCAATTTGCAATCAGCGCTTCAAGAGAAAGGATCGCATGACCTACCACGTGAGGTCTCACGAAGGTGGCATCACGAAACCATACACCTGTGGTGTTTGTGGAAAAGGCTTCTCGAGGTACCATGTAGAAAATCCCAGGCGAGCTCAAGTATTGGCTTTTCATAACCAAGAAGGGTTAAGCTATCATAGCGAGGGGCTAGGAGAACCAGACATCTTAGAAGATTGGTGAGGGGCTAAAGAGCCTTGTTTACCTCTAGGGCGTGGGTCTCGATCCGAGCCAGACTGGCAGTGGCCAAAAGTGGTCGCTCTTTTATGAGAATGCTTTGAAATGATTTCGCGACCTCACCCAGGTCCCGTAGGACACGTGTCTGTGTCACTGGTGGTGACCACGGAGCCCCTTTACCAGCCTTTGCAAAGGTCAATGACCGAACGGGGCATGGCGGGCAAAGTGTCTCCTTGTCTTGGAGCAAGGTTGAGGCGTACTGACAGAGCATTGTGGGGGAGCTTGCATTGCTGCTGGCTGTATTTATATCTGTGCTTGCAACAGAGAAAACTTCAACCTTTAGAGCTGTTGATCTGTCACCTTTACACGAGGTACGACCAAACGTACCATTTTCAGGTGTGTGAGAAGAACACGGTTAAGTTTTAAGCTGCAGGTTGGGTCTCAGCGTAACTATGCGTTACTCTAGCTGAAAGCCACCGCGTAGGTACGGGGAATGTATTTATTCTTGCCGTGCAGAGGGTCGTGGGCTGCCAGGGGTCATCAGCGCAGTGTTCAGCACCGCTAGCCAAGGTGTCGTTAACTATGTATTTGTAACAGTATGCATTTTCTTCTCTGTTCCTCTCTTTTTTTGCAGGCCTGATCATTTAAGCTGTCACGTTAAACATGTTCACTCAACAGAGAGACCCTTCAAATGCCAAGTAAGGGCTAAAATGGTTTATTAAGAACAATACGTTATTGTATCGTTAGAATCTCAGGTGAATAATCTTTCCAGAACTGTATTTGCTCCTGGATTTGTCTTTGGAAAGCAAGTTTAGGAATAAAGGCGCATCCGCCTTGCGTACCGGCAGCACTGTAGTTCCGATGTAAGCGCAGAGGCAGTTTAAAGGGATGCTGTGGCTACTTTTTTTTTAGGACAATTAGAGGTTTTTTGCTTTTTTGGGGAACGACAGAGGCGCGCTGTTTTACGGTATGCTTACCTTAGTAGTAGGGTTGTAACAGCGCCCTCAGCTCCGTGCTGATTACTGGAGTAATGTGTGCAATGTGTTTCTCAGCGTATTTAAATTGAATGCGTTTCTCAGTATGTCCATTTAAAGTGGATTGAAATAGTTGATTCTGGATCCGTTATTTTGCTGGAAGGTGAAAGCAAGTTGTCTTAAGTTGATGACTCAGTAAGAGACAAGTAAGAAAAAGAACTTGACTGCCCTTCAACAATTAACTATTTTGCTTGGAATACCCATGCTCGTTCCAGCCTGTGTTTTAGTGACTCATCATATGAAATAAAAGTCTTGTATAAAAAAAAAAAAAAAGCGTTAGAAAAAGGTTGTGTTTCCTTGTTCTGATTTGGATGGGAACAGAATTAATTGAGCAGCTGAAGATACCGAGTTCAGATTTGTGGGGTTTTTTTTGGTTTTTTTTTTTTTATAACCTGCCTCTTGTTTTGGTAGGTAACGCAACTCGCTATTTTAAGCAAGTTCAAGTAGTAGTATGAAGTATGATTTTTGTCCTAATTGTCTCAGAAGCCAACTTCCATTTTCAGTCTCTGTTTGGTAGTTTGATTTGGGTTTCTCTGTAAATAGAGGTGAAACTTAAGGTTGTCAGTATCCTTAGGTTACAGTTTGCACCTACACGGTAAAATAGGCTGTCAGAGGGCATGTGATTCATACTGTAATGATGCTGTCTGCACTTCAAGTGTAACTGTTGTCCTTCATATAGACGTGCACTGCTGCCTTTGCCACCAAAGACAGACTGCGGACACACATGGTGCGCCATGAAGGAAAGGTATCGTGTAATATCTGTGGTAAACTTCTGAGTGCAGCATATATCACCAGCCACTTAAAGACACACGGGCAGAGCCAAAGTATCAACTGTAATACCTGTAAACAAGGCATCAATAAAAGTAGGTGAACGTTTTAAAAACATTTCTAATAACAATGTGTTTGCAAAGGGAATTGCCTTTGATTGCGTTAAAATGCAAAAACATACCCATCAGTCTGGGTATGCACACCTATTAAAAATAGGTACTTGATAACAGGATCTTCTTCAGCTCAAGAATTGGCATATGTGGAATTAGCTTGCTGCTAGACTGTGCTCTTATCCCTTAGGAATGCCCTGCAGTTTGTGAGAATAACCCATCTCTTGAAGAAAAGAGTTCCCAAGTTTTCTCAGCTTCTAAGTACGATGCTACTTCCTGAACTATACAGGCCTAAAAGTCCCAACAGATAATTCTGGAGATTTTAGAGTATTTAAGAACTGCCGAGATCTGCCAAGTTTCAGGTTTGAGGCCTCATCTAAAGCTCATCAAACTTAGGAGAAAGGTTGCTCTGCCTTCTCTGAGCTTTGCCCCTGGGGCTCAATGATTCCTCCCTCTGGCAGCAGCTGACAAGAAAAGCATTTAAATCCAGCCCTGATATGTTTTGGGCATTAATGGCATTTGACTGGTGTTGTGCAGGAGTTCAAATGAGATGTTTGTAATTCTCGTCTTAAACTCTGTGGAAGTGCTGAAGCCTGAACCCGGGAGTGCCTAGTAAGCAAACGAAGACTTGACTTTCAGATCTTCCCCGTTAAAATACCTGTAACTTAACTTAACCTACTTGGTTAGTGATACAAGATGGGTTTTCAGAGGAATCGAGAGGGAGAAGTAAGGAATGTCTTTGGAAACTTTGTCCTTAAAGCCTTTTAAACAGTATTAATTTACAACGTCTTTTCAGTTCCTGCTACTCCTGGATAATTTGAAGGTACCGGGAATGTCCAAAATGCCTGATTGTTGAGCTTAATACGAAATTTGGATGTGAAGTATTTTTCAAGGTATAGGGTTACAGCTCTGGCTTCCCAAGCCAGTTCGGTGGTGCTAAGCCAGTTCACATGAGGCATTTACAGCAGTTGTTAGAGGTAGAAATGATGAGCTGTGATGTGGCCAGAGAGTAGTAACGTGCTGTTCTGTGATGTAAAGGTAAACTGAAAATTTCAAGTCATACTTGCAATAAAAAGTAAAAAGGCTTTTTTTTTTTTTTCTTTTTTTTTTTTAAAAAAAAAAACGGGAGCTGAGGTTTAGAAAAAGTGGAATCGGCTAACCGGCTCGAATTCTAGAGACTCATTGCAGTCTTTGATTTCATTTTTCCTAAAATACAAACAAAATAATCAGAAAGGAATTCCATTTTTGGCCGTGAAAGCAGATGTTCCTGACTTACATTTTGGTTTTTAGATCTTGGAAAAGTAGTTTTAGAAAACACAGAATTAATGATATGTTTTTAAACACCTCTGTGATTTTTTCTCTTGGAATCCTGCGAGATTCCACACACCTTTTATGGAAGAAGCCTTTGTCATCTCAGCAGAAACCAGAGTAACTTTTCAAGGTGAATTTGTGTTCTTACTTAATTGGCATAGCATGCATGAGTGAAGAGACCAGCAATCAGAAGCAGCAACAGCAGCAGCAGCAACAGCAGCAACAACAACAGCAGCAACAACAGCAGCAGCAACAACAACAGCAGCAGCAGCAGCAACAGCAGCAGCAGCAGCAGCAGCAGCAACATGTAACAAGTTGGCCTGGAAAGCAGGTAGAGACCCTGAGATTATGGGAAGAGGCCGTCAAAGCAAGGAAGAAAGGTAAAACAAAACAGTACTTACGGTCTTGGTTTTCTAAGATACTGGAGTTTGCAGTTACGTAGGGGGTTTAAGATGTCAGAAGAGGATGTCTTACATGAAAATGTCATTCTCGAGGTTAGAAGTAATAGCTAAAAGCTAGCAGGGGGATAACATGACCAAAATTACGCTCTTGTGAATGAACTCCGTGTTACTTGCTTCCCTTTGGTCTCTGTGCTTGAATGTGTACGTAGCAGTCATCAGTTACAGAGGGATGTTTGTGTCTGCTCTGAGGCAAGAGTGTGTTTTTTTGACTTGCATGTGGTTTTTAGCTGTGTTTACGCACGTTTACCAGTCGTTAACTTGTGTGCATATATATATCTGTATATGTATATATACACACACATATAACACCCCCTGTCGTTGCATCATCAGTTTGCATGTGGGTGCTTTCTGTGTCCCTTTCGTCTTTTCTCTCCCAGTTTATTCCATTCGCTTTATCGTCACATAACCAGCGTTGCATAAAGTTTTCTAGAACTGATAGAACTTACTCTGCTATCCCTTTGTTGGTTTTTTTTCCGTTACAAAATTAACTAGTAAGTGACCGTGTTTTTCATTATTGCTAGCTCGCAGCTTACATACACCTTTGCTACTGTAATTGAAGTTGAATAGCTTCCTCTTGTTGGTCAGTGTGTCGGTTTTGTGAAGAACAGATTGCTTCAGTTTAGTTAGGAGTACAGTAGTTTAAAGGCTCCCATTACTGCTAGCTTATTCTTTTCACAACAGTTTGATTTCTAATGCCTGCCATGTGACTCTCGTGGATTACATGTTTTAGGAGAAATTCTTAGTGACCACTTACTGTTTTTCACTAGTGTTTTGAGTAATAAATGTTTTTGACTCACCTGTTTTTTTTTTTTTCTTTTCTCCTAAACTTCCTTTCAGTTTCTTCAATCTTTTTTTCTTTTCTAGGTCTTGTTTGTGTATTAGGCTGCTAGCTCCTTTCGCCTCGATTGTTATTCCAGTTGAATTGAATTCTGGGATCAGACAGTATAGAAACAGCTTATTCATGTTAAAACGTAGCGAGAACAGAAACCTTAAATATCGTCAGGCCACTAAATAGATAAGGCAAATGGGTGTCAGATTTAGAAAAGCTCTGAGAATTTTTTTTTTTTTCCCCTGCTTGTTCCTTCCTATGTCTTGTTACCTCTTCCTTTCCTCACTTTTTGAGATTATGGAATATGCTTTAACAGTGGTTTCGGACAGAGTGGTGGGTGAGGGAGGTGGGTGGGTAGAAGTGTTGTCAGATTGCTGATATTAGCTTAACTAAATGGGGCAGGGGCCGGGGGTGGGAGGGGTCTTTGCGTATTACTGCGCTTGGGAGGCGAAGCTAGACCAGTCAGTGCCATGCCGATGTGCTGCTCTTTCCATGCTGGTTCTCCTGTGCTAGTGCCACCTGTTGCGTTGGCTTTACAACGCTACATGGGATTTTTTTGTTAGTCTAATATGATTTGTTTTCACAGTTTTTTTTTTTTACTCTTTTCCTTCCTTTCCACCCCTCCTAGATATGGACTTTGAAGAACCAACAGTAACCCTTGAATGGGGCTAATGTTGCTTCCAAAGTTAACTCTGTCTTGGTACATTTGTATTGCCCGAGTGGCAAGAGTGGACTCTTTGCTCCTGGCTTACCTCCTGAAACGTGGGTGTAGACTGAGCTTGGTGTCCTACCCTACAAATGTGGATTAAGACACGACTTAGAAGTGCCGTAACGTTGGTCTAGAATATATTTTTGTCGGTTTCTCTAGCAGTCATCCTTTCCCTTTACCCGCGTCCACCAGCCCGCTTCTGTTTTTGGAGCCTCCTAGTATGGGTAGCCGGCAGGTGGTGCTGATGGATGCCTAGTGATCCCTCCGCCGTCCCGGACCACCGGTGCCCGCTCCCCCAGTGCCCAGCCCTGCTAGAGCCCACCGGCAGCAGGGCCGGGCACTGGCCTCCTGGGTCTTCCTCGTTCGGCACTTCATTCCTGCTTACTGCAAAACAAAGTAAAAAAAAAAAAAAAAAAAAAAAAAAAAAAAAAAAAACAAAAAAAAAAAAAAAAAAAAAAAAAAGAAAAAGAAACAAAAAAAGCACAAACAAAAAAACCCAAAACAAACAAATAAATGCAAAATGCCAAAACAACCCAAAAAACCACAAAACAAAACAACTTGGTGTGGAGCTGTAGCTTAGGTGAAAGCTGAGGAGATAATGGGGGTTGAAGGATGTACTGACTGGGTAGCCTTGAAAATTGCTAAGTAGAAGTACTGTGATCAGTGGAACAATTTAGTAGCAATAATTAAGACTGAAATAAGCAGGTAAATATTGAAACGAGCTTTGCTTATCAGTCCCTAATAATGACTTTTTAAAACCTTCACAGAATGTCAGTTCACCTTTGAGAAGGCTATAGAGTACGTACCATTCGGTATGTACACTCTCTCCTCTATTTATAATGTTCCTCTTGGGAGGATTTTTTTGATTGTACGATACTGTTTTTATGAACATCGAAACCCTCTTTATAAGACAACCTCGCTTGACTTCTCAGGAAAAAAATATTGAATTGAAATGAACTGCATGAGAGTTTGTATTTCTTGTAGGCTATAGAATGTTAACAGTTTTAACTTACTAATAATTCCTAAAGAAAATTATTCCAGAATTTGTACCTGTTCTTGTTTGGTTTTTGTTTTTGGTTTTGTTTTTTTTTTTTTTTTTAAAAATCTTGTCCATGGTTTTTTATGTGTTAAAAACTTTTTGTCTTTTTATGTCTCATTTTTAGAAGCTGCTAACTTGTGCCAAACCTCCACTGCTGCTACTACGCCTGTGACTCTTACTACTCCATTCAATATAACGTCCTCTGTGGCTTCTGGGACTATCACAAACCCAGTCACAGTGGCAGCTGCAATGAGCATGAGAAGTCCAGTAAATGTATCAAGTGCAGTTAATATATCCAGTCCGATGAACCTAGGGCATCCTGTAACTATAACAAGTCCATTATCCATGACATCTCCATTAACGCTCACCACACCAGTCAATTTACCCACCCCAGTAACCGCTCCAGTGAATATAGCGCATCCAGTCACTATAACATCTCCCATGAACCTCCCCACACCAATGACGTTAGCTGGTCCGTTAAATATAGCGATGAGGCCAGTAGAGAGCATGCCTTTCCTGCCCCAGGCCTTGCCCACGTCTCCTCCCTGGTAAAGAATTTCTAAACAGTATTAAAAAGGATTAAAACGGAATCCTTACCAGCAGTTCTTTTTTGGGTTTTGTTTGGTTGGGTTTTTTTTTTTGTTGGGCGCTTTTTTTTTTCCTGTTGTTTTGGGTTTTGTTTTGTTTTAGTTAATAATAAATTCAGACTAAGACACTGGGGCAACATGCACCATCAGAGACCATAGTAGCATCTTCCCCTGTTGATTTGGCTATATGGTTCAAACTTGAGTTTCACTGGAGCACTTCATTTAAAGTAAGTTTTACCTTTTAGCTGACTGATGCTGAATTAGAGCAGATGCTTATTTGCCAGAGTTTAAAAAAAGAAAAAAGTCATTAAAAAACAATTTTATGTTTTATCCCCCAAATTATAACTTAGAAATTTATTTTAATCTAAACACTAGCAAAGACCCCTCTGTATCTTTAACAGGGCGGATGGCTAATTTTAACTTGCCAGTCGTTAAGTCCACTGTTTCTGAGCTAGTGTAGAATTTTTGTCTGTGTTGATGTTTTTTTTTATGAGTAAATGCATTACAATGTTGTCCTTTAAAAAAAAAAA
>VZTL01011779.1:146-13874 GCA_013400535.1 Scopus umbretta
TAATTTTTCATGTGACCTCATTGTCTCTTGGCTGGGTGACGAGCTGAGGCTTCTTGACACCTATCCGAGGCTTCCTGGGTGTTTACCCAGCCGCAATTAGGAGCTGAAACTTGACGTTGCCCAGAGGCCCCGCTTATGATGTGTGTAAACAATAATAAATCAAGTGCTGGTTTTATCCTGAAATATTGCCTCAATTAGCCACATGTCCCAGCTCTCCGCGGAGCAGTCGATCGCTTTCCCTGCATTCCCGCAACACCAGCTGTGTGGCCCCAGAGTTCATCACTTAACAATATAGGAGTTAACACGTCCGTGCCATACTACTCTGTATAGTTTACCACTATCTTTTTATTTTATTATTTCTCAAATATTTTCTGTTGTCCTAAATGGGAACATATAATGTAATTTTAGAGACACAGTCACTTTTTTTAATTTTTTTAATCTGCTGCTGCAGTTTCTGGTCCCTTTTTGACAGTTACGTCTAAGTAAAATGACTAGTATGGATTTGGGAGGGAGAATGAGATTCTAGATCTGGTATGATACCCTTATAAGTGAATTTTTATGCCATGCAATGAATTACTACTTTTTTTTTTTTTTTATCACATGCAGTTAAGAGCTGTCCAGGCAAGATTCATTTTTGTCCTTGCCCCTATTTGGAATACGATATGTGCATTCCATTAAAGAGAGCACAGGAATAGGGAGCATGGGCAATATGTTCTGGTCTGTGGATGCTGAAAAACACTTGGGCCAGTATCCTATGGAGGATAGCAGGAGGGTGTAGGTCATTTTCAGTGTATGCTAAATGTCTCATCTAACTTTTTTAAAAAAGCTAAAGAATTCTTTCTTGGTCTTTACAAAAACATGCACATATAGTTAGTTCGTAATGCTGTTCATAATTTTATTTTAGAGCACAGGTTTCACCAGTGGAGATGGTTTGATTAGGGGAATTGTAACAACTATAACTTGAGAAGTTGACGTACCTTGCTAATTCTCCATACTGTAAATAGACTTGCAGGTTGTTCCCTTTCCTCTGTGGGATATAAACTGTTTACGGTCTGCCTGTGCTAGGGGGTTATATCCCTTTAGTTATATGTGTGTAGTTAAAGTGATACTGCTTCTGCAGCTGGGTAAGCGCTGAAGTCTTGTTTAAGAATGAGCCCCGGTTAGTCCTTGTTAGCTGCGTTTACAAATTTAACGGATTACACTGAACCAGGACACAAGTTGTTCTGATTGCATCGGAAATCATTCTGTGTATTTCCAGAGCTCGTCATTGCTAGAGTATCAAGCAACAGCAAATGCATTTTGAGTGCCTTTTCTAAATGGCTCTGTGAAATAAAATTGCAGAATGAATCCTTTTCTCAGTCTGTGTTTAGCCGTATATAATCATTACGTTTAAGTTTTCAGAAACTTGTGAGGGGAAAAAACCCAAAACATTTCACATTTATTCAGTCTGAAGAAACAGTTTCACACTTCTTAGTATGTCATTGTTTTTAATCTATCCAAAACAAGTAATTCTGATATTTTTTTTTTTTCATGTGTTTTCTATCTTCAGTTTATTTTTACGAAGTGTATGGTATATTTTTACTGTTGACTGTTACTGCTTTACATATTTTCTTGTCATCTCATGATTAAAGTATCCACAGGAGAACTTCAGTGTAGGTTTCACTGTTTTCTTAATGTAAGCTTCAGTTAAGCGGTGAAAGGCATAGCTCCATTTACTTCATTTGTAGCGTAAAGATAGGTAGTGTAGGGGTATTGCCTGGCACTGAGACTTTGAAGACCGATGCTGTTCGTTCTCGTTGATCTCCTGAGTGATTTTGGGGTGTGCTTTTTTTTTTTTTTTTTAAATCTGTGCCTGTGTGTCCTTCTCTACATAAATTGAATACGAATACCTGTCCCATATCTGAAATGGGTCATCTTATCATGTAGTTAAAGCGCTTTACTGGGCTGGAATTTATCTTGTTATGGTTTCCTATGTGCTAATAGGAAAACTGCGAATTCTTCAAAGTTTGTGTATGTTGTTATTACGGTTGATTGGGGTTTTATTTTGTATTTGGAAATTTCACTTTGGCTTGTAAAACGTTAGTGTAATGTTAATCTAACTTACAGCCTGGATTTGTTCTCTTTCTTAATCGAGATACAATTTTAAAGATTAGGATTATCTTTTGAATAGAAAAGTAACATTAAAAAACTTAAGCCCTTGCAGTCTTCCATTAGCGCAACTGAAAGGCATTTAGAATGAGCTAAATATCTGTGTTTATTCTAAATACTTCAGTCTTATAAAATGGGTATACCCTGAAATGGGTAAGCTGTGCTTTCTTTTTCAGAATTTTGCTTTCCGACTGTATTTTTCTCATACCTTTCCCTGTACTGTAAATGCAGTGCTGTAATAAAGTCATGATAATTCTGATTGCCACCGCAGCAAGTTTAGAAGTGTTTAGGAGCAATTCAATTTCCTGGAAAAGAATAACTCTCTTGCTGTTATTAAGCCCTGTACTAACGGCCAAGGGTGAATGATCCACAGAACCACTACTGTGATAGTGGAACTGCTTGTTCTCATGGCTCTGTTAATGTCCTGAATGAAGCGAGACGTAGTCCAAATTGTATTTCAGAATCTTATGCAGTGGTCTGGGAGCCAAATGTTACCTCGGCAAAACTGGCACACATGTGAAAGCGTACAATAAAGCAGATTAATATTTTTATTTTGGTGTAAGTAAGACTGAATTTTTTGTGTGTGTGTGTGTGAAATTTAAAATTCCACAAATGCTACTTCTCTCTCGCAGCAGCTGGTTGCTTCGGTCTCACTTGTTACAAGTGGCCATAGGTTTACAAATTATTAAGTCTCAGGGGGGGCGGGGGAGTGTTATTTTACCACAGCTCAGTGCTGTGCAAAATGTAAAACAGCGTATTGCGCTTCTCAGCGAGAGGATTCTAAGAGCAAGGAAAAAAACCTGCTGATAGAGTTCTTTCCTTCGCTGACTTGCTGCCAGATGTTCCCCAAGTATTTTACCCAGGCGTTACAGCTCTCCCTGAGGTAATCGAATGCTGAAGCATTCGCGTTTGTTAGCAGGTTCTTCACTTTGTTCAATAAGGTTGTTTCGTGTCGTAACCGTGAACCACAGATACCGTCAAATGGAACTAGGAGTGGGGTAGAAAATGATGTGACGACACCGAGAGTCTGGAGATACCAACCTTCGTTGTTAATGGAGCGCTGGCGTGCTTTTATGAAGCGGGTAAAGGGCAGTCCCTTGGTCCCCCTGCCAGCAGCGTGGGGACACCAAGTCGTGTACGTCACTGAAGGACAAAAGGGAAGTTGGTGTTAGAAATGGAAATAAAATTTAGGTCTGCTTGTCATCGCATGCTTGCTTATCACCCTTCATGCAAACACGCTTGCTTGTTTTTAATACAGCAACTACTCCAGGCCGTGTTGTTGCCATTTTTTTTTTCTACGTATGTGTCTAAAAGAGCTATTTGCTGTTAAGCAGGAGGGCCATTTAAATACTTAGGCAGTCAAAAGGTGATTTTTGAAAATGGGAGCTAACTGACTGTGGTAATCATGTACTGTCCCTTAGCCTGCTATACCTGTGGGTCTGTAAGTATCATCTGCAGCTGATGGTAAATTCAGGCAAAAAAAGCAGAGTATGGTAGCTTCCTGCTGGTATACTAAAAGGGGGATCCATTGCTTTTTTTTGTTTGTTTTTTTTTTTTTTTTTAACCACTGAATTCCAATTTATATTTTATATATGGGCTTTTGGAATTGCCTGTGCTTTTTCTTGAGGACAGAGGAAGCTAGGAAATGTGGCTATACTTCACATCCTGCTTAGCTTTTTTCAAATTACAGAGCAAACAAAACAAAGGGGGAAGGATGTTATAGTACTTATTACTGAAAAATAAAGCCCAAGTCTTTTATATTCAAAGGAAACAGAGGCAATTATGAAACAAAAATTGGAGCATTATACATGTTTAACTAGCTAGAGAATGTGGGAATGAAAACGTGTGTGTTTTATAACCAAAGAACTTGAACTTCCAGGCCAGTCTATGATCACTTATGCCAGGAGTAAGGTTACCTAGTTTTTGTTTGGGGTTTTTTTTTTTTTTTATTTTGAGATGTTGTTTTCAGTAGCTTATTAGTCATACTGAAATTTGCCATGATAAGTATATTTGAGCAGGGTTCTGGAAACTTTTAAGGTAAAATGACTCAGCATTTTCAAAATGACTTTAAGAAAAAGTAAATACGTTAATTTGAAGGGTGGGAAAGTGCTCGTTTGGCTTATTTAAGAGCAGATCAACACTTCAGTTCTGGAATTTAGCATTGCAGAGGAGAGAGGGGAAGAGAGCAGAAACATTCACGTGGAGCCTATGGCCGTTCCTTGAGAAACTTCAGGAAATCATAAGCTCTTGAAAAACTGGTTTGTGCATGTTACTTGGCAAATATTTATTAACTAAACTATCTGAATATTCCATGTAACACGAGTATCTTCCTGTCTGTTGGTCCTTGCATGTCACCTGACTGTGCAGTCATCATCTGGACCAAGTAGTTAAGCATGATGCGTCCCACAGCAGTAGGTGATGGGTAAGTTTAATCCTAAATAGTCTCTCTTTACCTGTGTTTCTCCCCCAACCCCAGAATGCTTAGGCAGCAGTCGTACTCATGGAGGGATGAAGACCGGTGTTTGGGGAGAGGTGGGGAACAGAGATTGAAGCTTGGTGGAAATGCAGCGGGTCCAGGAACCTGGAAAGGATGGTACTAGCAAAATTACAAATGGTCAGAAGCGGGGGGAACAAGAGAGGGCAAGAGGTGAGAAGGGGGACGGGCTGTATGTTGGTGTGGAAGGAACAACGCAGAAGGGTAGGGCGAAGCTGAAGAGCAGAAAGAACACGGCTAGGAGGGTAAGGGAGCATGAAGAGCGTTGGCAGCAGGAATCGGAGAGGCTAGAACACAGCACATCTTCCTTGCCAAAACGAGTTGAACTGATTGCTCCTGGTTCCTCATTACTGAAGAGCTGTGGGCAAAGTGGAGCAGGAAAGGAAGAATTTTTTTCTTTAATTACTGTTTTGAAAAGAAAATAACAGTTCATTTTAGGGCCTACACTTAGCAGCCAAAGTTGTTCGTATTTGACCAAATGAGTCAAAAGGGGGAAGATTCTGCGAAAGTTACTGACGATTGGGACTGGATTTGACAGAGTTGCAGGACCAGGATTTTCTGTCACTTCAGTTTATTCAGCTAGTCCAAGCTAGTGCTTGGTTCATTGACAGGCTCATTATTTCTGAAATCATAAAGGACATAAAAATGAAGTAACTGACAATGGAACATCTTAATTTTGATGAAGCGTTGAAATGCCAAAAATGGGTAGAGGGGATTTTCTTATGCATTGAACATCTTAAGTCCATTTTAAATGCAGTTGTTAGTTAAATAAAACGCTGCTTCGTCCTTTAAGTGTACTTCAGTAGCATTAGGAATTCAGTCTTTCATAGAAGGAATCATTAGAAACTTCCAGTTTTCTAATAAAAATGTTGGAAAACTTAGGTAGGCTTACCTAAACTGCTTGCTAACATTGTCAAGTATTCAGCAGCGATAAAGGCATGGTGAGATTGGTGGTTATTCTTTGTCTTCTTTATGAAACCACAAAATATAAACACAAAACACGAGATTAATTTCAGTCATAGTTTATTGGGTGCTGATACAAATCACGATTAAAACAGGATTTCCTGTTGCTTTGGTTTAATTTGCCTGGAAGGATATGATAAAATGAGTGTCCTTCAGAAGTAAGAGATTCACCACACACTTGTGTGCATGTTCCAGAGGCTTCAATGGCAAAGGAGCGGAATTGTGCCTAGCACATAGGCAAACCTGTTGTCTGTCCACATGGGGAATGATGGGGAAGTGTGGAGGGTGGAGTTCTGGGGGGTTTTTTTGTTTGTTTGTTTTGTAACTGAAATCGTGTATGAAAAAGTAGTTAAATATTATTAAGTAGGGAAGTTGTACTAGAATCAGTTCCAGCTGTGGTATTACTGATATACATCCTCTGGTATGTAAGGGGTTTTGGTGGTCTTTCTCATGCAGCCCTCCTACCACGATAGCAGCAGGGCAGATACTATACTATCTTCTTGATTTTGGGGTCTAAAATGTTAACGATGACGGCACATTGGGTAAATACTGAGGGGGGAAAAAGTACTTCTCTGGCCTGTGACAAGCAGATACATGTGGGGAATCATGATGTGTGTGGTAGGATTCACAAGCAAGAAGCGTAAAAAGTCCTTCAGTGTGCAGTGTTAAGAAAATAGAAGAAAAATCCCTGAAGGAGTCTTCGTTTACTATGTGACTATTGGGGTTGAATGAGGGAGTAATGGGAAATACTTTTGCTCCCTCATACCCTAATCCCTTGGGAGTCTTAGAGCTATTAAAGAAGGGAGGTTTCCTTTCTGCCAAGTTTGGGTTTCCTTTTTCTGAAATCTCTGTTTAGTCCCCTTAATTCTTTACTGTTACTTTATGGAGCTAATAAAGCAGGGTCAACTTACAGTGTGAAATGGGTGGGAGAAGCTGAGATGCTGCAGGAAGTTTCTTGAGTTTGAGAATCTCTTTAATAGCTAGAAGAATGAGGTTTTCGTTTTGCAGAAGGTAGGAGAGCAACTTGAGGATTTCCTTCTGCAATGCCAAGAGCTACCTGGAGGCAGGATACCTAAGCATACTGAGGTGACGTTGTTTTATGACTAGATTGGATAGGACTTCTCATCTTTCTCTTCCTTGTTGTTAAGAAGCACTATGGTAAATTGGCAATTGCATGAATCGCGATTATGCACGCTTCCCAAGAAATATTCTGGTGTAAACACAAAGGATGTATGCAGAATTCAGGAGCTGAAGTTCTGCAAAAGACCTGGATGCCTTGAGAAATTTGTATTATCTTGTGCATCCTTAATACCCATTTTATCAGTTACTGCATATGCAATTTTAGCTTGTAAAGTGGCACACTTTTCATAATACTTTCTTACGTGTTTGGTACCTGCAGATAGGAGAATTTCCAGAATTCCTTTAAAACACCAAAAGCAGAGTTTACACACAGAGTGAATTGCTGAAGGGACGCAAATCTTTTCATGAGATGGTTTGTTATTTGTTGTGCTGAGTGACATGGTGTGGTGACGCTTGGAAGATAGTCTGTGATAGAAATACTTAGTATGGCTTGTTAAGTTCTGAAATGGGATGATATAAAAAGAGGATGCTATGAAAGATTAATGGGACAACAGAGCAGTATATGTAGTGTTGGAGAGGTCTTGCTGAATAAATTTGGTGTTACATGGTGTGTATATTTGTTCAAAATCCTACAGGCAAAGAAAGGTTGATGATAGCTTGTAGTGTAGCCTGTATTTCTACCTTAGTGGTAGACTTTAATTGATTTGTAATTTTCAGTTTCTTAAAGTATAATATGCATTTGTTTTTTTTTTTTTAATGTAATCTCATTCATCGAGATTAATATATAAATAACATTATTGCACCACCAAACAATAAAGGGAAAAAAGTGACATGAAGTAAATCTCATTTTACTGCAGCCGAAAATTGGTTTTGTGGCTTTTTAGGGCTTGTCTCCCAGGGAAATTGACAGCATAGCTGTTGTGTAGTAACTGTTTAGCTGTATCTGCGCAGTGCAGTTCCCTGAGGCTGGTATTATATTCCCGAACAGGAACATCATCTTTCTGAAAGTATAATGTTCTAAATAATGACTATACTTTGTAAGTACATAAGGTAGAGGAAATGGAAGCCACCTTGCTGCTGAATGAGGAGTGCATCCTCACTGAGCACAGTTTTAATGAACTTGTATGCATCAACTTCATCTTGATTTGTTTGTCTTAATTTTACTGAATGGCTCTTCGTAGGCAGGTTAGGGATAGGTAACCGCTGCAGCAAAGGTAGAATGAATCCCTGATGGCGTGTTGTCATATATACTCTACATGTTGCTTCATTATTATTATTTGAATCTATAAAAATATAAATGTATCTTGAACTTAATGTCTGCTAATATTTTTATATGTGGATGTATGCACAGCTCTTTGTTTCTAACTAGCTGACAGGCAAAACGAGAGAATGAGCAGAGGGTTCTTCTACACTTGAATGAACAAGGTCATATTTTACTCTGTAATAAAAACTTGGATCATGATAGGCTTTTTAAGTGACAAAGCAAGTTACCCTCAGTTTTGGTTTCATAGATAAGTATTTTCTCTATTACGATAACATGACTTTAAAGCTTGTCTGCAAGAGGAATAAAAGGAGAAAATGAATTGGCAATAGCAATGCCAAGTTTAGGCTCTACAGTGCCTTGGTATTGGCTCCATCCTTTAACAGACGTATCTGCTCCCTGTTCTTGCCCCCACTGGGATATGTGAGAGGACACAACATGCAAGCTCAGATCTCTCGTGTTTTCTTGTCTGATATGTTTTAGGGTAGCCTCCAGCCTTAACTTCTGTGAAGTGTCTCTTAGAAGAAGGCAGTATGACTGCAATGTCCTCTGGCTCCTTCTCAACCAAACCTTTTCCTCTGCAGCATCTTTCACCTGGGCCTGCATTTCTTCAGTACCTCTTTTCTTTCTGCCCTCAGTATCTCATACGGTGTCTAGAAACTTGCCTATTTCCAGAGATTCAGTGGAAGGCTTTGCAGGCAGGGGCTACTTCATATGTGAAATATTTTTGAGTGACCAGATCTGGCAGCAGTGGCACAATCAGTTCTTTGCTGCAGTTGCTTCTGAATGAAGGGAGCAGGTTTTTTTTCAGATTTGCAGTGGTGAAGAAGTCCTCCTTTATGTCTGGAATAGATAATCCAAATTTATCTGGCAGTGACCTACATTCAGAAGATGCTATGAACAGTGAGATGTCCCTTATTGGAAAATAGCCCAGTAAGTTAAGGTGGGTGAAAAAGAGTACCAAAATTATAGAAGGTAAAGAGCATGCAAATAAGGGAATTGGAGGGTACACTGTCTTCTCGGAACAGAATTTAAAAGTTACAAAAATGAGAGAAGTCCATTCTTTGTGGACATAGGTCTTTGACAGTTTAAGAGAAACTGGTAAGAACTTTCAATGAATCTTCTGCCCCTTGAGGCTTCAAGATCTGCTGTATCTGCTGTATCAGTTTGGACTGAAACTCCTTCTAGCTGTGCTGGTTTTGGCTGAGGCAGAGTTAATTTTCTTCATAGTGGCTACTATGGGGCTGTGATTTGGATTTGTGCTGAAAACAGTGCTGATAAGACAGGGATGTGTTTGTAACTGCTGAGCAGTGCTTACACGGGGCCAAGGCCTCTTCTGCTCCTCACCCCACCCCACCAGCGAGCAGGCTGGGGGTGCACGAGAAGCTGGGAGGGGACACAGCCGGGACAGCTGACCCCGACTGACCAAAGGGGTATCCCATGCCATGTGACATCATGCCTAGTGTCTAAAGCTGGGGGAAGAGGGAGGAAGGGGGGGGGATGTTCGGAGCGATGGCGTTTGTCTGCCCAAGCTAGCGTTACATGTGATGGAGCCCTGCTTTCCTGGGGATGGCTGAACACCTGCCTGCTGATGGGAAGCAGTGGATGAATTCCTTGTTTTGCTTTGCTTGTGTGCACGGCTTTTCCTGTACCTATTACACTGTCTGTATCTCAGCCCACGAGTTTTCTCACTTTTACTGTTCTGATTCTCTCCCCCATCCCACTGGCGGGAGGTGAGCCAGTGGCTGTGTGGTGCTTGGTTGCTGGCTGGGGTTAAACCATGACACTAGCTCAGTATTTCATCTCTAACCAATGACTGAAACTTACACCACCTTATAACTCCTCAGAGTATCTTCCCTGCTCTTTTAGAGCTAGGGTTTGTGAACCAGAGATGGCATCTATGTTGAGTGGCTCTTAGCATTTTGTTTTTCTGTGAACTTGTCTGAAAAACATTACTTCTACACTACGCATGGATAAATTTTGGTTCTCAAACCCAAATACCAACTTCATTTCCCTTTCAGAAATGTTGGAGTTACTTTCATTCCCGTTCTTATGCAGTTGGCGAAACTGGGAACACAGAAACTTTGTCAATGCGAGAAACAGAGATAATCTGATTAAGGTCTCAGCTGTGTGTTTTAGCCATCATAATTTCAGGTGGCCTTTCTGCACATTAGTGTCTGGAGATTCCCCTGAGATAGTTTTGCAGGCTTTTTTTAATGCTTTTCAGCAGTTGTGTTTTCTAAAAACATTTTCACAATCTTTGCTACTTTGCTTTTGCAATTTTCAAAATTTGCAATTTTACAATTTCTTAAAAGTAGCTTTAATATGTCAACCAGGTGCTATTAAATTAAATTTTGGTAATTTTAAGTGCTAATGTTTTGAATGCTTTTTTAAAATTGCTGGGTAATCCTGTAGCAGAACTTGCCTTCACGGAACATGTGATCCTAACAATGGCTCCTGCCCCTCCTTAAGTCTGTTAGTTTTTATCATGTAGTAGATTACTTGATCATAGCCATCATTAGAATACATTCCATGGTAAAATCAATGCATGATTATGAAGGAGATTGAAATTTAAAAAAGTCTTTCGCCTTTCTTGGTTTCATGCTTAATTTTTACAACACTGATAAGTTATTCCCATTTGCATTTTGTAGTCTTGTTTTTGGGATGTGTCTTGTCTAGTCTAAGCAGACAGGCACTGAGCCAGAAAGTGAAATATAAAGGTTGAACAGCAAGCGATTTAGCAGTCCAAATGTAGCCTTCTGTTAGAGGTGTCAGCAAAGACAAATACGGAGAATGGATGGAGTAAGATGAGGGAGAGTTCAAATAATAGCATGGGATAGTGGGTGTGATTAGAGATTATTAAAAAGACAAAAAAAATTTTGCAATATGTGCAAAAAAACCCCCTGTCAGTTTAAATAAACTTGGGGGGGAACCATGTAGTAAACAGAAATATTTTCTTTAATCATGTTGTCTCAGAAAGTATGTTCTATGTTGTTGTCTCCTCCTGAATGTTACTCTGTTGGTTTTTAGGTTTCTGTCCTCTACATCGTACATCAGTGGGATTCACTCTGCTGGAACAAAATAATGTCGTCTTCCACCCATTGAAGGAAAGAGGTGAGCAGCTTTCTCATGGCTAGTATTTTATCTCCTTTAGAAAGCAGTGTGCCCTGGAATCAAATACCATTATGTATTTTGGTGAAAAGCTAAGCCAGTTCTAGATCCTTTTCATGTGTCAAACAGTCTTGCTGTTTTGATTTTTGTTTCTTTTTAACTTTGTATGTGAATATAAGGATCTATGTTATAGAGCAAGTGCCAGGACTGAAGTTAAATAAGAATGAACAAATGGCCATGCCGAATCTGCCAAATGTCCAAATTTCTCTCTGAAGGACTTCAAAGGAACGTGTATAGGGGAAAATTACTTGTTAGCAAGTCTGTTGGGTAGTTTCTTCACAACCCTAAGACAATTAGTGGTTGGTTTATACCCTGAAGCCTAACTATTTATATCTCTTACAAACATCTGTTGTGGCTTGTATATGTTAAAAATGATATTACTGAACTCCAACGGCTCACTTGCACCTTATGGTAACGTTACTGGGTGGTCCCTTTGCTCTTAATTATGAAGGAATAAGTAGAGCAAGTGAGGAATGACGTATGTTCACTGATCACTTTGTGTGCATGTTTCAGCTCACCTTTAATCTCTTCTCTTAGATACTCCTTAACTTGCACAAAATCTCCACATTTCTAATTATGATTACCCCTCTTAATTTAGCTTCCTTTCTACTTTACGTTTTACCTCCATACTTACTTTTATTAACGGCTTGAATTTTTTTCCTTTCACTTTGTTTTGCAGAACACAATGCTTTTGTGAATTCCCTTTCGCCACAGGTACCGATAGTTTCTCATTGCAGTTCATGCATCAGCTTCCAGTTTACATGACCTTAAATATACTTCCTTGGGTTTTTCCTCCACTTTGTTTTCAAAATAAATAGAACGAGACTTAATTCTGTTCTGCTTAAAGCAGACTGGCTGGCTATCTCAGCCTAGGGTTTTTTTTTTATTATTGTTTGCAGCTCTTTGAATATAACACAAATGCACAGTTTTCCTTCTCCTCTCGATTTATTTAACAAAGAATAATTGGCATTTTTAAAGCTAAGTTGTCCAGAAGTCATGTGTTCTTAGGCCCACTTCAGATACCTTAGGCCATATAGGACTGGGTATAGCTGTGCTGGTTAAAGATGGTCCTGCTGTGAGTTGGTAATCGCCACACATGAGAGAGAAATTACCACACTAATAGGTCAGCCAAGAGCAGGGGTTGTATGAGTGCACAGCAATGTGCTTCAGACAAAGTCAGCTGGCTTACATCATAGCCACCTTTAACAGCGGGTTGAACTAGCCTAGCTGACTAGTAAAAAGGATCAGAAATCATTCACGTGTTCTGTGGGCTCAGTGGTAGAGCTGTGGAAGTAATTAGCTCTGGCAGGGTGGCAGTGATGAACATCTGGGAGCGATACCAGCTTCGTCTAACATCATGGTTTGCAGAATGAACATCTGCTTAGGCTGTGTATCTGCTAACTAGAACTGGATGCTGTATCCTAAATTAGGTTATAAAAGCCAAATGTGTAAATACCTTTTCGGTTATTTTTCTTAAAGTTTAGCATAGTTTGTCTCTTACCGCTACTGGGTAATGAGAAGATGTTTCTCTTTAGTGAACCAAAGTAATTCCTCAGTTAATTGCCTCAATTGAAGTGTGTGATTAGCTCAATTTGTTCTTCTTGATTTGCGGTAGTTTTCTTCACTAAATCTCATCAGTTGCTATCTTCCCTAATAGCTTAATCTTCTTCTACTGTAATTATAAGTCAGAGGGGAAGCTCTTATGGGAAATATAGGATGTACCCATGTAGAATTCTTTCCAGCTGTTCCCCTGGGAGAGAATAGGGCAAAAGTCCTTCTTGATGAAATAATCTATGGATCTAGCTCAAAGCTGTGCACCTCTTTCTTCCTTCATGTGGCCTGGGGGATTTCCAGATGCGGAATGTCTCTTCCTTATGGAAATCTGGGAGGAAGGGTTGGTCCAGCTTGTCTGATTCTCCAGAAATTCTTGCCACGTCCTGTTGTCTTCATCAGCTTACATGTGTTATCTTTGCTGTTTCCCTCTCCATGTTGTTCTTTGTGCCGCTAATATGATCTTGCATCCTTGCTTAACTCTTAAGACATTCTTCCTCTTCTGCAACTGTTTTACTTCTTAATTCTTCCTTTCTGACTAAGAACTTCACCTTTCTCCTACAGCCAATTTCTTTAACAGCATTTTGTGAGGAACTTCTTCAGCTTCTAAAACAATCACTGAATAGTGTTTACTCTTTGTTGATCTGTTTAACTATTCGACTGATTTTGAGGGTAGTTTGGTCTGTGCTTTGGATATGGCTGTCAGAAATTAAATGTGTGCCTTTTGAGAAGGAAGAAAAGCAGTAGTTTGTATGTGCCTTTTCACTCTATAAATACAGAAAGACACTAACGCCCCAGTTGTAAGCTACCATTTTTTGAAAGAAAATAAATGTTTAAACATAAGGCAAATGCTTACAGGGCTGATGTTTTAGAATATGTCCCTTAAAGTATTTTTAAAGATACTTCACTTTGCTATTGTGGCAAATGTGGATTTAACTTTAACATTAATGATTCATAACTATTAAAAAAATTAAAAATCTGAAGTACTTCTATCTGTCAGTGAGTGCATCTATGTCGTTCCTTTTTTTTTTTTTTTTTTTTTTTTTTGGGAAAATTATTA
>VZTL01011781.1:0-27004 GCA_013400535.1 Scopus umbretta
AAAGAAATTTGCAAAGCTGTAATTCTTTCCTTGCCCACCATGAACAGTAATGTACTTAAGAAAAATGTTAGTTTGATATGTAAACAAGCTTGTTTCCATATGAAGGTGACATACAGAGCCTAAGTCTTCTCTTACTTGATATGAAACTGAAAGCAAGACAATGAAAGTAAAGAAGTGATGCAAACATACCATAGCAAGAGAACTGTATTGGGAGCCAATTTTTTCCCCCTTAGTTATCAAATATTGAATGTCCATATAACTACACAAATAATTATAGATCGGAATAGTCCAACTATGTGAAATTAAAAATCTAAAAAGTTAAGTGATTTCAAGTAATTGAACTATTCAAATTCTAATTTTAAAGACATCTCCAAGCTTGTTTGAATCCACTGGATACAATGTTGTCTTCTTTCCAGCAACAGGAAAAATGAAAATCTGCATTCAAATTCCCTCAAAATATAAATAAAAAAAAGAAACTTAGGAAACTTTTCCCATTGTTTTTCAAAGTTTTCCTTTTGCCAGGAATAGAAAAGCAATGTAAAATCTTATTTATAAGGCTTACCAATGGTTCATTTTTAGAGTTTCATGTTATTAGCTAAATTTTGATTTTTACCTCTTTCCATTAAAAGAATTATCCACTGTAACACAGTGGGCAAATCAAATAAAATTTGAAGTTAATGTTCTCTGCTTTCAGTTTTGGTGGATTGTAAGGAAAAACATTATTGATCCATCGACTTTCATGGATGCAATGAATAACACTTAGAAACACATAATCCTAATAAAATTATTAGAATTTAGATGTATAACCTGAGTATTCTTAGAACCTAATAATCTGAGGAAGAAAGGATATTTTACCTCTTTTGTTAGGAAGACAGTAGGATCCTTCACTAAGGGGATGTTAATGAGAATCTAACAACCAAGGGCATTACTGTCTTGATTAAAGATTGTTTTCATTCAGTAATTTCAAAAGGTCTTATAGCTGTAGCACTAAACATCTTTTGATTCAGCACCACAAATACAGTACAAAACTGTAGAAAACTTTGTCCAAATGCACAAAGCTGCATTGAAACATCAAAACTGACCTCCTGGTCAACGAAACATGTTCCATTATAGTATACATAAACCTTCTCAGTGATACCAAGTCAATACAGATTTTAAATTGAGTCTGACTTCCAAATATTCCTTAACTGTTTCTCTTGCTTAATAAAGAAAAAGAGAGCCTGAGCATGTGTATGAGGTACATTTCTCCCAGCAATCCTGAAAAATATTGTTATTGTAAACAATGTTCAAATTCCATATCAACTATTCAATTACTGCCATGAAGTGGTAACGTTCAGGCCTTAAAGTGAAGTCAGTTAGTCAAGAGAAAAGTTGTTGGCTGTTTTTTTTTTAAATCTTTTTCCCCATAAACTAGGACCTAATCTATAAATGAATCTAACACCACCTTTTCTTCAAAATTACATCTTATTAAATGCTATTAATTCATATTGCCACGGAGCATAAAGTCAAAGAAGTACTGAAACATATTGCAATAAAGGGTCTATGAATAACTGTATTGTATTACAGCAAATGCCTAAAAGTATTAGTGAAAATTAATTAAAATAATTATATATGTAGATAAATATAGCTTTTCAGGTGTAACGATACTTTGGGATGCATTGTCTTGTACAGTAAGGCTTCTTTAAACAAGATCAGTGTATTAACAAAACTAGGACCAAAGGGAGACATTTGGATTCCAAAGAAAACATAGAAGAAAGAAAAAGGATCAGAGTCTGAAAATTCACTGTCAGGATGTGCGTTTAAGGTGCAGTGTATCATATTAACATAAATGTACTACCTTATTTATCCATCGGTCCTGATAAAATTATATTAGATAGCCTTGATTTTTCAGTGCCTTATATTGCAACTTTCTCTTCAAATCAGTTCCCCCATATTACCATCTACCATCCACAGGCAGTACCAAATACAAACCATAGCACCAAATCCAAACCATCCTATTGAACCTTTATCAAGAATGTTCATGGTTCAAGAAATTTGCAGCACTTTGCTGCAGCTGAAATAGGATGTGCTCTACCTGGCAATGACAGAACAGTGATCAAATTCTAAAAATGAATTGTAATAGTACATTTCACATTAGAAATCACCACTGTCAAAAATCACAATTTCTTAGCTCCTTTGTAAAATTATGTAGACCTTCACAGTTCTCCCATTCCGAGATAGGTAGAAAGAGGCAGTAAAGGTATTAATTCCTCTAGCAGTTCAATATATTCAGCACCTGATCAATCACAAGCAGGTTCTAGATAATAGCAAAATACTGCCAAATCCTTTTAGCTAACTGGATGCTAGGCCCTTGCCATGCAGAAAGGTCTAGATGATGGGAGACAGTGGAAAATAAAGAGGGAGGGACAACAAGACCTAGCTTATGAATACCATGTACTATGTTCCTGGCTGGTTTTATGATAGGTGTAGTTTTACAATATCATTAAAGTATTTAAATATTGGAGTTCAATATTTTCCTTTTAAGCAGATAATGAGAAAAGAGTTAACTTTTGCTACAGAAGAATGCAGTCCACAGTATCTACCGTTACTAACATATATTCCCCTGCATTTGTCTACAAGCTGTACAAGTTCCAGAAGATAAACATAAAGAAGAAATTTTTGTCCAAGATAAACTAAAATAACTCAAGTGAAAGGCATTGTATGATACTTGAAAATTACATCTGGAAACACTTAGAATAAGCATATGCTCTTCAGAGAGACAAAAATTTGTGTTTTCTTGTATACATTAACATACATTTCCCATCATTACTAATATTTCTATCACACAATAAAGTCTCATATAACACCTTGGAAATGTTTTCCCACTAGTTGGCTTTTTATGTGATGGTTGGGAGGTGCAGTTAGAGCCAATATACTTTGTTGTGAATGTGTGGTTTTGCACGGTTTGATTTAGTCACAGTTTAGAATGTACTTGTGGCAAAGAGAAGGATTTGATTGTGACACGTTAATAGCACTCAATCATCAGTCAATTAACAAAGTGATTAGACAAAGTCAATCAAGCAACAATTTAGTTAAAAAGACAAAGACAACAAGGTTCACTATTACTACATGGAAAAAGTGCAAAAAGGAAAATTAAGTTACCCTCAAGTTAGAAANTGTTTCAAGGCTGTCAGGGGATAAGTAATTGTTTTGCTCTCCATCTCAGCCATGTGGGAGTTTCTGTACAATAAAAGGGCACTTAACTTAGCAACTCGCTACACAGAGGCCGTGGTCTGGCAGGAATTCCTGAGGTCATAAAGTGTTTGAAGAGTGAAAAGGTGTGGGAGGGAATATACCACCACATACTTTATCCAATATCCTAGTATATTCTAGTTATACCAGTTATAGTTTTTCTATCATTGAGATTTTCTCCAGAATTATTTTCTCACAAGAAATTACTTAACAGCAGGAATAAAAGAATATTCAAATTGTTTTGTGGTCTATAGGCAGGGTTCAAAATCCCTAGTTTCTTAAGAACTTAAATTAAGCGCTTTTTCTCTTGCATCCATTTATACAAAAATACATGTTCACAATGTGCATTTGCTCACACCTTTCTTGCAGCTCAGGAAGATAGAGACAGAAATAGGAGCAAAACTTTATATTAAACATCTTATCTACTAAATATATTCTAAATTCTGATTTCAGTATATATATCAACAATTCTGTATTTGATCTGTTTTTGAATATGACTATATGGTTGTGAAATCCCTGACTACAGCTTAAGTATATGTTCTGTTCTCTTTCCCACTCTCCTTACAGGATCATTAAAAAATGGAAGACGGTGTAATTATGAAGCCATTATAGCACAGCATGACAAGTGTTTCACTGAAACCAGAAAGAGCTAGGAAAACACATCCTCCATCCACAACGTGTCTAAGATAGTCTTCCATTAGATGACTTCATACACATTTCCTTGTTCTCCCAGAAGAATCTGCTATAGTCAGGGTACAGAATTAACCATGTTCACTGAATAAATAATCATTCAATACTTACTTCTTTCTTATTCAGAGCTGAGACCTTCTTTCTTGCATATTTCTCAGATGTTCTCTGAGGACAAAATTGCTAGCTTCTGTGGTATTTTTCATGGTAATAATCAGTATGAAATTTGAGTACTTCTCAGACATTCCTTAATTAATTTTCACTGCATTGTGTAAGACAAAGTGTCCAATATCCTAATTTCACAGAGGGCTGTCAGATATGGAGAAAGGAATGCCATAAAGAACAAGTATTCACAAAATATAAATGTTCAGCCTGATGTGTTATGGGTCATATTTTAAGATCATTAGTATTTTAACATCATATTTTTCAGTACTTTTTTTTCTTCTTCTTCTCTGTCCCTCCCATGCAGCTTCCAATGACTTTAGTCACTTTCTACAAAGACAAGCATTTCTGCATAATTTATCCGAGTAATTAAGTCAGTCATACAAAGTGAAGGATGTTTAAGAAATTACCACTTGTAAATGAGAGGGTTAAGTGACTTGGCTACTGTGATGCATAAGCTTTCCTATAGAGGAAGGGATTGAATTTAGTTCTCTATCTATTCAGGAAAGTATCATCTAAATTATTTTCTAATAGCATATGCTTCTTTCTGTATAATCAATAGTTTCTATTTTCATCTTGACATGTTTACATTTGTTTGAGTTTTCAGTTTATTTAACAGATTAAAAAAAAAAAAAAAAGATAGCTGGCTATCAGGTGCAAACCTTCCAGTTTAGCTGCTAAAGACTAAGTAACTTAACTTTTCTTTCTCAGCAACAGGACTGGAAACCTTTTAGCAGTATCCTCCTTTGGACCTTTTGCCTTCCATTCAGGTAAACTGGGGAAGATGCAGACTGGAAGATTCTGACTGGAAGACTGCTGTACTTTGAGGAGCTAATGATCGACATAACAGCTGACCTAAGCAGGCACGTGCTGTGATGTGCTGCATTGCACATATCACTTGACCTCCTGGACTGTGCTGTGCTGCGCATATTTCTTCACAGAAGATGAACCCTGATAGCGGATGGTAATGGAAGAGCCGGGGGGCTGCACCTACTTGCAACAGCAATAATGCCGCTGGCCTATCTTTGTCTTTATCTTGAAGTGAAACAACATGTCATATAAACATCCTTTTTGTACCACAGTTCTTTTCAGAAAATTCTATAAAACTCTGAACACCCAGTACCCACAAACATCACCATGGTCAGGATCTCTACAGCATGCTGTGGCTGTATTAGAGGTCCATCTAATGCTGTATCAATTCAGGGTTCCTAGCATCAGAAGGAATGTAAGATTTCATAACTGGCTATTACATTTTCTGGAAAATTAATGAAATAGTTATCTTTCTTGAGAGAGTCGATGCCTTTACTGTGGCACCCAGAAGAATCAGTACCTGTTGGTGCAAAAGACAGGCAGACCATTTTTTATTTAAGCTAACTTTTTCTGAAAACTTCTTCCCTCTGAAAGAAAAACATAATTTATCATAATTTACCATTTTTTCATTTTAAGATGAAAGTTTTCACTTGTTCACTTGTTCAAAGAAACATTGGTCTTCCCAGCTTTAGTGATAAGATTATTCCTCTTGCCTTCTGCAGTCCCATGAATCATAATGCTTAGCTAATAAAGTTTTCAGGAGCCAGAAGTATAGGAAGATTGATAAATAATTGAGGTTATAGATAAACAGTTTTCTAAAGCTCAGTTTAAAACATCACAGCAATATGTATTCTTACGTGAACAAATGTACCTGTGCATCTTATTTATAGAATCTAATCCATGGTGCAGTGACTCTAAGAAGAATATGAGGCCCTGTAGATGGTTGTCATGCAGTCTGGCAAATGATTTAGTGAAGTATGATGCAGTGTCAGACTGCGAGCAAAAGGCTAGGAGTCACATACGTATGAACAGGAGAAAAGAGCAGAAGAGGTTACATTTATTTATGTTTGGAACTGGTGAGAAATCTAGGATCATGTGTCTGATATCCACAATTCAGGAGGTATCTGAATAAATGGAAAGAATTTTGACAATCATTGAAGGACTGAAATGTGTACTTTAAAGTAAAATATTACAAGAGCTCTGTTAAATTACCAAAGATATGATTAAGGCAGTGGCTTGATCACTGTCAGTAACCTTCACAAGGAACATAAATTTGAAAATAAAGTGAACAAAGAAATAATTGACAAAGTAATGATAAAACCTGATGTCTGAAAGATGGATTTATACAGCTACCTTTCTACAATTTGTTCTTGTTTCTACTGTCTGCTAAATAAAGTTACACAACTCTAAATGTAGCAGGGCTTTTGCTTTTATTTTAAGCAAAAAGACAATTTACCAGTAATAACAGGACCATCAAGGCTTATTTTAGATTCTTCCAACGTAAGAATTTTAAATTCTGACCATATTTCCCTAAAGACATACTCTGCATATAATAGAAATTAATAGGTTTCTTCTATAGACAATTTATGCAGAATGAGAGAACTGATGATTATATTAGGATTTTCTGCCTTTATAAGCTAAATAAAATTTTTTAAAAATCTACTTTTACTTAAAATAGAGTTCTGGTCCTTTTAACAAAAGCTTTTTTCAATATAATATCTTCATTCACATAAATGAAGCTTGCCTTTCTATGTATTTATACCTTTTTATTGACTTGCTTTTTGTATGAGCTTTTCTTATAGTTACATGATTCAGCCTGAGTTGTTCTTCCTAAGAGAAGATCTATATGGTTTGTGGTAAATTGTGAGAAACTCACAGTCAACACTAGAAAAAATGACTGACTTTTTTTTAAAGTCAAACAATTCTTACTCCTATAGGAAATTGTTCAGATGGATCTTGACATGGACAAGCAGCTGAAACTCTGGGTTCTTGAGATGACTGTAGTTCTAAAAGATGTTTTGTCAAAACAGTCATGTTTCTTTTATAAATGTATTCTCCAGTGATGAGCACTTATAAAGTACCTTTCCCTTCTTTAAATTCATTGGAAGGGTGTTACAGGCACCTGCTTTCTTCATTTCTTACACCATGGAAAATATCCGATAATCTATAAAACTGCCTTCCTCTGTCAGTTATAACTGATGCCAGCCAATAGATTCTGAAGTTACTGGGATGGAGAAGGGATATTCATAGTCTGAAATACATACAAACATATATACATACAGATGTTAACAGTGATTATATAAGCCTTCTTTCTGTCAGGGTCCTGCAGGCACTATCAGGCCTGTCTGGCCCTGTCCAGCCCCCCTAGAGACACTCCCCACCCTGCCCAAAGCCTAGGACCCCATTTCATCCCTGAGGGGCTGTCAGTCCCTGCCTCAGTGACACCACAGCAAGGTTGGTCTAGAGCCGCCCCCAGCCCTGTCCTGCCCAGCCACAGGCTTCTCTGAGTTGGGCCCACCACTGGCCCATCCTTGGCCCATTCCCGTCCCCTGGAAGGTGCCCGATGCTCAGGTCTGAGGCTGCCCCCGGTGTCCCCTGGCTGCCCTGCTCCTGGCTGGAGTGGTAAGTAATTTCTTCCAACATTTTTTTTTGTTTGACTTTGACAAATTTTAGCATAAAATTCAATAATTTCAAATGTTTATATTATTTCCCAAATAAACAACATTTTTAATTGATTCATACTTTTCTGAACTTCCATGGGATATTAATTTAGAAGATAATGTAGACACTTGTTTTAAAAAATCTTCCAGGTGTTTGATGGATGTTAGGGTATTATGTAGTTTTGTGTTAAAAATATCTCATTGTATTAAAAAATATCTGCATTAATGTAGCCTTGTCTGATATTCTATTTGACTGATATACTGCATTCATGTAAAAGTCAGGAAAATAACTGACAAGTACTGATGAAACTGTCACTGCTTTATGGCAAGACCTATTGTATTTATGGAATAAATATAAAGGTGACATTAAAGCTTGTGCTATAGTTATTACAGTCTACATACCAGGGTTCTGTCTGTGTGCACATTTATGTATTTCATCATTAATTCTCAGGCTGGTTGAGAACTTCTCAGCTATCTAGTCATCTTCCTAGATAAGATAATCGACANTATTCTTTTTTTACACAGTGAAGAGAATTAAGAGGTATTTCATAAAGGGTTTAATATAATCAATAGCAACAGATCATGCATATAGTGGAATAGTCACTGAGGAGCATAAGACAGGTGTATATAAAAATTCAGCAGGACCGCAGTTCAGGAAGTTTCACCTGACCGAGCCGAAAATGCTGTTGCAACACAGACTCTTGTTGCCAACCATGTAGTCACCTAGCATCCTGCTTGAGTGATTTGATTCCCTAAGCAGGTCTTACTTACATAAAGATCCCAATAAATGATTGATTTTTATCCAACACCCTGATCATAAATGTCTGTGCAAAAGGTGATATTTCATATGGGAAATAATTTATGTTAATATATTTGATGTTAACTGTATTGACCTAGTTCATTCTATTAGTTTGGTAAAAATCCCCATGGCATCTTCCAACACCTGAAATTCACATCAATGAGTATGACAGATGATACATTTGTAAACACATTAATACTCTTCTCTGTCTGGAGAAAGGGAAGATTGTGCCTTTTCTGGAAAAGTAAGTACCATGATTGGTATGAAAAGGGGGATAAAATTTCAGACGACTGTGTTTTTTGTCAGGTAGAAGTGGACATTAAGGACTTCTAATTCAGAAGAATTCAGGGAACAACAGCATAGACAAGTTTCAGAGGTTCAGGAAGTAACCTTCCAGGAACAAAAGGAGGCTATGCATAATTTGTTACCAGTCACTGAGTTGACTGAAATCAACCTTGAAAGCAAGGACCTACCAAAAAGGAAACAGTGGAAAGCCAGGAAGTTGTATAGAAGTTCCTTTCTTTCCCCTCTTCTATTTATTGCACTTTATATTGTGAACTAAAAGATATCCAGGAAGCAGTCTCAAGCACTAGGACCTGTTTTTCCATTACTTAAATACTAGTGCAATTCTTGCTTCTGTTTTGAACTACTGCATCTACATCTCTCCAAGGTAAGTCTCCTATAGAGAGGAATAGTTCTAAGCAATACTACTTGACTTTAGACGTACAAATTAGTCTCTCATCCTCTTTTGTTTAGTGCTGAGACATCTTAGTTTGTAATATATTAAAACTTGTTTTGTTCTGGTTTGTTTTTTGTTTTTGTTTTTGTTTTTGTTTTTGTTTTTGTTTTTGTTTTTGTTTTTGTTTTTGTTTTTGTTTTTGTTTTTGTTTTTTCCCCAAATGCTTTTGACCTTTTTTCAGGGAGCCTACTGAAAAGAGAAGGGGTAGGTATATCCACTTTTGAACTTTAGCCATTTTTGTGTCTAGGGAACTCTAACAGAGAGATTATGAACGTGTCTGTGAACCCAGTTCAGAGGCACTGGTTGTCTCTAATGACACGAAAGTCAATAAGAAATGGGAGGTAAGCACAGTGCAAAATCTCAGAGGAGTTGCATGTGAGCCAGATCAAAAAAGGAGTGTAATTGTAATAGGGTAGCACAGTGCCTTATAGCTTTATCACTTACAAGTTCAGAAGCACATTTTTAACCCAGCTATAAAGCTGAGAAGTGCCACATGATTCAAGAGTATCAGAAACAATGATAAGTAAAAATAGGAAAATATTCTGCTCATTTTGGTAAAGTGCAAACTTTCAGCATTAGGATTTAAGAAAAAAAAATAAATCTAAGGCAGATATCTAAGAAATAGAATAGGTTATAAAATTCTATTGAGTTTACCAGGGGTAGATCACGCTTGACTTACATGATATGTTTCAGTGATAAGAAAACTTATTTCTAGTTCTAGGAAATGTGGTAGATCACTTCTTTCTCCAAGACAGAGAAATGTCTGCTATTGTGTCACGTGGGATTGGAAAAGATAAGAATTAATAGACAGCTTGCAGAGTGATTGATGGCTATGTCATAGGAAGATAAAAACAGATAATACTGAAAGGGGAAATACAAGTCTAAAGTGAAATAACTAGTAAAAATCATCAGGTATCTCCCCGAATTACAGTGGTATAAAAGATGGATATGTGCAAATTAAATTTGCTTATGAGACAGACTTGAAACTCACTGTCAATACTTCTCAATACAGAAGATTGAGATATACAAATAACTTTGTAAACATGGGTGATAGAATAAATTTAAATGAAACAATGCAAGTAGTAAAATTGTTGACCAAGGAACTAATAACAAAAATATGTGATACAAACTAGGACATTATTAATAGGTAATTACTGGGAAGGAAAATTGTCTACCTTTAGTAATATCATCACAGTGTTGCAAAGAGGTCAAGTCAGTCATGAGGAAATAATCTGGAATCTGACTTTTTCTCTGACAAGGAAATTTAAACAGATCGCTGGGATCATTGCCTCTGTTCAAAGTCTTACTAGACCTTTCTGTGGAATGCAGTACATAGATTTAGTCATCCATGATTCAAGAAGGATAAACTCCAAATTAGCTAGTGCAGAGAAAGAATGAAATAGAATTTTACAAATAGAAAATAAAATGTCTTGTTCAGTAGAGAAAAACAAATGCTAAGAGAGAATGTGCTTGCTACTTGCTACGCCACCTGGACACTCATAAGTCTATGGGGCTGTATGGGATCCACCCGAAAGTACTGAGGGAGCTGGCGGAGGAGCTTGCCAAGACACTCTCCATCATTTATCAGCAATCCCGGTTAACAGTGGAGGTCCCAGATGACTGGAGGCTTGCCAATATGACTGCCATCTTCAAGAAGGGCCAGAAGGAGGATCTGGGGAACTACAGGCCTGTCAGTCTGAGCTTGGTGCTGGGGAATGCTATGGAGCACCTCGTCTTGGGTACACTCAACAGTCATGTTCAGGACAACCAGGGGATCAAGCCCAGTCAGCATGGGTTCATGAAAGGCAGGTTCTGCTTGACCAACTTCATCTCCTTCTATGACAAGGTGACCCGCCTAGTGGATGAGGGAAAGGCTGTGGATGTTACNAACTAGGGCTGTTTAGTTTAGAGAAGAGGAGGCTGAGGGGAGACCTTCTTGCTCTCTACAACTTCCTGAAAGGAGGGTGTAGTGAGGAGGGTGTTGGTCCAAGTAACCAGTGATAGGAAGAGGGCCTCGAGTTGCACCAGGAGAGGTTTAGATTGGATATTAGGAAAAATGTCTTTACTGAAAGAGTGGTGAGGCATTGGAAGAGGCTGCCCAGGGAGGTGGTGGAGTCACCATCCCTGGAGGTGTTCAAAAAACATGTATATGTGGCACTTCAAGACACGGTTTAGTAGGCATGGTGGTGTTGGGTTGATGGTTGGACTAGATGATCTCAGAGGTCTTTTCCAACCTTAATGATTCTAAGTAAATACAATTAACCATTCTAAGCGATTACTCTCTATAATGTACAAAAATACTGTTTGAACTGAAGGACAGCTTTTGTACAAATAGAAAATAATGAATTGGGAAAAAAAAAACAAAAAAAACAAAAAAAAAAACCAACCAAGAATTTAAAGCTTATCAGGAGGTTCCTTCCCATTTAAAAAGTTCTGGACAAGCCTTAGGAAAGGATTTTTAGACCTTAAAACAAGCTCCTTTACAAATGCAGAACTGTAAGTGAATATAAAAAAAAAGGTTATCTGTCACAGGAGGTCAGGTCTAATGCCCCAAAATCCCATTTCAAAGCTAAAATATTTGATAATACAAAGTACCTAACATAGTAGAGGGAGGCCTAAGCAATAGTTCAAGCATAGGTCATGAGCTCCTTAGCTCCTTCATGTACACTAGTGTTTAACCATTTCGAAACAAAGTAATATCCTGAACAGTTTCATATCTGGTTCCTAAGCAAAGCAGCAAGAAAATGAGACTGTAAAATACATTTCTGTTTCTTGACCCTGGACCTGACCTGAAATTATGTCCCTCACTGATTGCCACTGTAATTGACACTGTGATAAAACTCCCTTTCCACTGGTGAAAAGGTAGCCATGGGGCTTTAAAAATTCTCATCAATGATTTTGATTTAGATGAAAATCTGATACATGGATTAAGTTTGTTTTAACCACATTATATCAAAGGCAGTTCTCCACAGCTTAAGAATCAGCTGAGTAGCCAAACCTGTGCTATACAGAAGCATATAGATACAAAATACAGTTTTGCCTCAATACGTCTTGTTAGTCTGAAGTATTTGTAATGCGAACTCCATAAATGTTACACAAATCTTTCATGTTTACTTTTCTATGATAGGAAAAATGTAGAAAAATGTGAAACAAGGTTGAAATTCAGATGAAAATTGAGTATCTGAACAGATACGTCCAGTGTCATGTTAAATGTCTTTGATACCTAACAAATCTCCTTGGTGCTGATAAACATGACACCAGGCATACAGGAGATATTTCTAGAATGGCAGCTGGAGGACAGATAAGATGAAGTAAAATATCTAATATGGCAGAAAACATCTATATTTAGGTTCTCATATACCCTTTTTTTTAGGTAATTTCATTTTTTTGAAAACGTAATACACCATAGTTTTTGTTTTGTTTTGTAGAAGCCTGTCCTCATGCCCTTATGTAAATAACTGCAAGCCACTGCAAAATTAGGAAAGAAATAACAGGAAAAAAAAATCAACGTTTTTTTTACAAATTAACACTTCCCAAAATAGTAATCACTAGAAAGAATATTATGCATGATATATTATATCATGTTTTATACAGAACGATACAGTGAAATATTAAATAATATGCATTATTATCAATACATAATATGTAATTATATGATATAATACATGGTTGTATGAGATAGTAATACATGTACGCATATAATAATAGGAAAGAATGCAGGATATTAAATTGCTGTGATAGGTTTCATGTGGCCTAATGGCTAATCTGGTTGTTTACATATTATTCTGTTACTGTTAGTTGTTTTCTAGTCAGTGAAAAGAAGCAGATACTTTTTGAACTGGACTCACCTGATTGTTCTCTTATAAGATGAATTTCTCTGCATAGAGGTAGTTCAGACAATTAGCTCAGGTCATGGTATTTCCATTATAGACTTCTGGATTTGGTCAAACATATCGCACCTCTAGCAGTCAGATCAATCCCACACTTTGTAATTGTATTTCTTATATTCCCTGCATTTTGCATTTGTGTACAAATTGTTTTTGTCCTCATTGCAGTCAATAAGCATTACTAAGTGACACTGGACAGGCATGACTGAAGTTGTATCTTTTTTTAAATTCCCCTACATGAATTTCCTGTTGTGAATTTCCAATAGTCTGCCTCTTTCAAATGGATTAATACTGTGGAATTGCAGGTAATGAAAATCTCTCTGCTGAATGACACAAATATTAAAACCAACTCTCTGCACTTCACTAATACCAGCAGGGTCCCCCAGTTTCAATTTCATTGAACTAATTCATGCCACTTCAAATTTTATTACAACTTGAACTTTCTTTCCATAATTAATTACTTGAGCAGCATGAGTGTGCTACCCTGGATACTGAAATATTGAACCCTGCTTTTCTACCACTTATTTCAGACACAGAGCTTTATTTCGCAGTGCCAAGATGTGCTGAAGCCAATACTTCTATCTAGATACAGATAATTTAGTTCTGAAATTTTAGTTCAAGACATTTCCAGTACAACGTTAAAAATTAATTTATCTGTCTTTCTAGCTGTTTCCAATATAAAGAGACAGGAACACAGGTGACACCTGTATCCTTCTGGGGCAGCAGCTAGAGGCTAGGAAAGTTACCCAACAGTTTTTTTAAATTATACTAGACGCCTATGTTTAGGTAGCTGAATCACACCTAGAATCTGAGCTAGCAATTTGGTTGCTTTTATATCAATAAAAAAAGACAGACACTTCCTGAAAGCAATTAATCCCACCTTAAAAGAGTTTTCTAAGAGAGAGGGAATTAATTGCAACTTGGAGGTACCAGTATCTCTCCATTGACTATAGTGAAAACACAGTTATTAACTTAGAATAGACAACTAATTTTTGGGTAGCTAATTTCAGCTGAGGTGTTTGTTAATCAAAAGAGACAAAAGCATGTCTGTCAGTGACTGACTAGCGAGAAGACATATCTCTGTAGAGTTGTACTAAATGTGAAACACATCTGGAAGCCCTCTGCCACTGAAGGCAGAGTTTTGGTACTAGGGAGACAGAGGAATTGTACTCACACAATAAGATGGAGACTTCTACCTCTGCTTTATAAAAAGGGAGTAATGCAGTTGTCACATCGTAGAAGAAGGTAAAATCAGCCTCAGTGTTCTTCAGAAGCTGATTCTCTATGTCTGCAAAAATATGTATGAGATTCTGTGGTGAATAAACTAATGACAGAGTTCTTTTTATTATGGAAATGCTTCTTATTATGAATTGTTTCCTTAAATAGATATTCAACTTGCATTAAAGTGTTCAAGTGCCTAATGAATATCCAAAGAAAGAAATTTTCTGCAGTTGAAACAGATTCCAGAGGGAAATCCTGTCCATTAATTTTAGTCCATTTGGGGCCAGTCTGTATGTATGAGACTTTCAGGCATGTTCTTTCAGAAACTGTTTCACTCATCACCAGTAGCACATGAAAGACTGGACCCTATCCCTCTACCTTGGATTTAAACTCTACTGAGTAGTCCTCATGATTTACTTGTTCTGATGTTGCTTTGCTCTTTTAGATATCTAATGGTGAAGAAAGATCCACAGGTCCTGTTCCATCTTCTTCTCCATTTCTTATTGTGCTAGTTTTGGCTGAGATAGAGTTAAATTTCTTCATAGTGACTTGCATGGGTCTGTGTTTCACATTTGTGCTGAAAATAGTGTTGATAACATCCTAATGTTTTAGTTATTGCTGAGCAGTGTTTACACACCATCAAGGCCTTTCTGCACCTCAAACTGCCCAGCCAGCGAGTGGGCTGGGGCTGCAGAAGAAGTTGGGAGGGAATATAGCCGGGACAGCTGACCCCAACCGGCCAGAGAGATATTTCATACTATGTAACATCATGCACAGCAATAAAACTAGGGGGGTGGAGTAGACGGGGGCTGCCATTGCTCTGGGACTGATTGGTCATTGGTTGGTTGTTGCTGAGCAATTTTTTTCTTCTGCATTTTTTTTCTTATTTTTTATTTTCCTCTCTCTTTGTTGTTTTGGTTTGTTTTTTGGTTTTGTTTTTGTTTTTCCCTTACAATTTGTATTGTTTTTTTCCTTTTAATTATTAAACAGTCTTTGTCTCAACCCACAATTTTTCTCACTTTTACTCTTTTGATTCTACCCCACCATACCACTGTGGGGGAGTGAGTGAGTGGCTGTGTGGGGCTTAGCTGCTGGCCAGGTAAAACCAAAACACTTATAATGATGTTCACAAATAATCATAACTTATATCTGAACTTCTATTATTTTTTTAGGCATACTTTGATTCCTGTAATAGTTACAGCTTCTTTTTCTCTTTGTCAAATGAAAATAGATCAATTTCCCTATTTATTTATACAATTCAAGTTTTTGCCCTTGATGCCGTGGCTTTCCGTGAAGTAACAGTGGTGACATTGCTCCTAGTGTTCCTGAAGTATCACTGATTTTTCAGGTTAGTACAATTTTGTAATACAATCCATAACTCTACCTTATACTCTCTGGAAACAATGAGAGAACATTTCTGAAATAACAGCCCTGAAATGGCAAAGAAAAGCTGTACATTGCCTGAAGGTCACTAAAGAGATGCTTCTGGTAGCATTAACTACTTTCTGTGCATATTAGGGTCACCCATGAAACAGAAATAGAAAATTAACCATTTTTTCAGTAACATATACAGTATGAATTGCACTAGCCAAGGCACTCCATGTACAAGACTTTAATAGGAATATTAGCTTTAGCATTGTAGGGTACCAAAGCAAGGAAGCAAGTGCACATAAGAAAAGCATTTATACTCTCGAAATACACAGAGGAATTATTTTTTTTTTTTAATGGAGTTTTTGAAGCCCTCACCATTCAGCAAAGACCTACATGGCATCTAAAAACTCCAATTTGAAAGAGAAACTTTCTAATTTTGTTTGAGATATAACAAAAGGTTAGTACATTTGTTGGTGTATGTCATTGACTTCAGCCGAGACATGAGGATTTGTATAAAGCTGAGTAGAAGACCTTGAAACAGAGCAATATTCCTTGAGACAGATTGTTTTCCCTTTAATAATGTTTATGTATATATTCTGTCCCACAAACTGCTGAATAGTGGCCTTGCATGTTGATAAGCTTTTGATTAATATACCTGAAATACATACATGAGGATGAAAAACCAGATGAGCCCTTTCTGGTATCTCTATTTAGTTACTGTTATGTGGAAGAACAGGAAACAGACTCCTAACACTTTTCAATTAAAAATACCTCTATATTAAAACCTGCTTTGAAAATATCTCAAGTTTGGATCCTTGTGGATTACTACTCTTTTAGCATGAAAGGGAATATAGCTGCCCAAAGTTGTTTTATGGAAATCTAGTCAGTGGTGTTGTCCTACCAGAACAATGTGAAAGCGGTTAGATGCACTGATATTGTAACATCTGTATTTATTTCTCAAGGTGACAGACAATCTTCTGCTGTGATGGTGGCAGAAATGATTGAGGACTTCCACTCAGCCATGAATTTTCCTTTTTAGGGAAAAAGACCTAATTTGCATGACTTCATTCATGCAAACTTAAAAATATCTGAGTGCTTCCAGCAAGATGATATTGTTCCTATGTAGCAAATAATCAACCAGTTGAATCTTCTTTGTGTAAGGAAGGAATGGGGATGCAAAGTTTTTTCTTCCTTCCAGTTTTCAGTTTCTATCTGGTTATGATCACTGACTTTGGATGCATACATCATCTCTCCTCCAATTGCAGGCAGCAGATTGTTCCACATTTAGTCAGCTTGGTGGATCATGGCATCACTTATGAGTTGTGTTAATTAATTCCCATGAAATTAATAGCCAAGTTCAAATACTGGAGATGACAGCCTTCTGTTACCCTTTAATGAGTTTTCCAAATATTAGGAATTGTATTAAGTTTACTGGTCATGTTCAAACAAAATTATTTCCTCTCTATTTTGTTCAATCGCTGTATGATTTGACAAAACCAAAACTTTTGATGTAGAAGATGCATGCTGCTTTCACTTATTTGAGCACATCATCAAATGAAAATCTATATAAGAATTCTAAAAATATTTTTGGTAGAACACGAGCACAATTGTTGTGGTTTAGCCCCAGTCAGCAACTAAGCACCACACAGCACTTGCTCAGCTTCCCCCTTGTCCCATGGGATGGGGGAGAGAACTGGAAAAGAAAAGTAAAACCTGTGGGTTGAGATAAAGGCAGTTATAGGAAACAATAGGAAAACAAAGGAAGAGAAAGTAATAATAATAATAATGCTAAAAGAATATAGAAAACAAGTGATGCACAATGCAATTGCTCACCACCCGCTGACCGATGCCCAGCCAGGCCCCGAGCAGCGATTGCTGCCCCCCCTGGCCAACTCCCCCAGTTTCTGTACTGAGCATGACACCATATGGTATGGAATAGCCCTTTGGCCAGGTTGGGTCAGCTGTCCTGGCTGTGCCCCCTCCCACCTTCTTGTGCACCTGGCAGAGCATGGGAAGCTGAAAAGTCCTTGACTAGTGTAAGCACTACTGAGCAACAGTTTCAGTCAGCTACTAGGAAGAAAATTAACTCTATCCTAGCTGAAGCCAGGACAAGAATTAAGTTGAAAAGCACATTTAAATTCTAAGCAATTATAACTTTTGCAATATTACATGTGAAGTGGATTTTTTTAAAGTTATTCTATGTCAAGCTGTCTGTGTTTATAATCAAATTGGGATAAAAACAAATAATTTTTTTGTACCACAAGCTTTCCCTCCATTCCTCATTTGTTGTTTCACAACCAGGAGTTTCACAAATAGGAAGTTGCTGGGTGTTGTAATTGCAATTTGAATAATTGTGCCTCCCACTGATCCTGTAAAGAATATTTATCACTTATGATGTGCTACAAAACTGCTGAGAAAACTTCATCACAAAATTGAAATTGTCTTCTTTGATCTCTTAGGAAGACAACCTGCTTCAAATACAGTCAGGTGCTCAGAAGAGAGTGGCAGACCTAAATGTCTTGCTTGTCAGTGAACTGTTAGCGTTAGAACACTGAAGCTTCTGACTGATGTTCTGTAGAACTATTATAATTCTCTAGCAAGGGATTATTGTTTTGACATGGGGGATAGCAAAATCAAATTTTAATGTGATACAGTGTTCCATCTTATTCCATCAGGTTGAGCTAAGAAATTGCTGAGGGCTTTTCTCAGCCTTCACATTTATAGAGTGGATGGGACTGGAAACTATTAACTTAGAAAGCCCTGAGATGTGAATTGCTGATGTAAGGCTCTAATATTTGTGATCTTACGGAAACTTACTGATATGACAGGCAGAGAAACTGCAGACAAGAATACTCTTTTTCATCACTTTACTTATGGTCCTGTGACACTCAAATACTTTAGACATAACTAAAGAAAAAGAACATTAGTAAAGGCATGTGTCACAGGATGCCTACCTCTTACAGAGCTTTGAGTTAAATTTGACAGTCTTTTTTTGAAAATAAACAACCTAAAACATATGAAAAATATTTGGATATCCAAAGCCTTTAATAACAGAGGTAACGACACAAAGTACAAGAGAAAGTCTTTTGAAAAAAAAAAAAAACCACAAAAAAAAACAAAACCAAACTAACCCCAAACCAAACAAAAAACCCCAACGTTAAAAAATAAGTTTTGGAAACAAATACCCTGTTTCCTTCCTGGTGGTCTTCCTTCTTGCCAGACTTGGTGGCTTCCTTGGTTAAACTAACTGTACACCGTTTGTGCTCATAATGCTTGCTAGCTGATGTGCATGTGATGTGCACATGATGTCCGCATGTTCCCATATGCATGTAAGTTCATTATAACATGGTGGAGGGTTAAGAGAAAAACACTGTACAAAACAAGTATAATAGAGGTTATTTATTATTAATATAAAAATAATAAGACAAGAATATTTAGTTATATGTTGGAAAAGAGAGAGGAGAGAAAATATCTACTACCCTGTAAAGGGTGTTGTAACTTTCTCCTACTTGCTACATTTCATTCTTAGACTTGGTTGACATTTACCTGCTTGTCAGCTCCTGAATAGCCAGCAAAATTCCCACTTTGGGCTTCTGTGCCCATGCACAAATGCACAATAAGCTATTAAAACTTATATTGTGCTTAGTATTCAACACAAAGGATCTGCTTCATTCAACTTCCCAGTGAAAAGAAGGGTTGAAATACTGTTTTACAGTGATTTCTCATCACTCCACAACAAAATCAGAGTTTAGATGGGGTGCTGGGAGCTTGTGACTTTCTCCTGCACACTGCCTTTCCTGCTGAGTCAAGATTACAACCTGCTCACCTCTGTAACTTTGGAGAGAGAGAAGGGAATCCACACTGAATGCCCAGGCACTGTACGTTCCCTGCTCTGCTGCACGCCTCCTGCTCCTGTGCCTTTTGAGGCTGGGATGGGTGTCATTATTGCTTAGTGCCAGAGGGAAATAAGGCTCGGGACAATTTCACTGAGGGTTCTAGAGCTCTAGTGTGGAAGAACCACAATATTTCCACAGCAGGATCCATTTCTGCTTCACATTTTCTTTGATAGTCCTTTGTGATAGGGCTTTGTGCTGAGTTTGCAGGGGGTCAGAAGTAAGGCTTCTCAGGCTTTTTCTGAACTTGCCCTGCTGGAGTGTTTGTTTTCACTTGCTTTATCTGTAACAGCATTTTTTCTAATGACCAGGCATCTATGTCTGATTAATTTTGATTATATATGCATAGTATCATAATAATTTTCACATCAGAAAGTAGTACTCTCTGTAGAATGAAATATTTGTAACTCTGACACGTAGTAGTACACAGGCATATAGACCTCTTACAGTAACAAAAGCCTTGAAAAGTGGGAATACAAGATGCAGTGCACCTGTGTAGGGCATGTGTGGGATAACAAGACAGGGGACAGAGACTGGCACTGAAACTCCAAAGCTATAAGAACATCTTTCTAATAGTCAGTGAACTATAGACCTGGGAACTGAAAAAAAAAAAAGGTTTTGCCTAAAAACAAAGTAAGTGTATCTAACACATGTAAACCAGCCAAATACAATAAATTCAAACATAATGTGAAATTTCACACCAATGAAGAAAAAGCAAAGTGTAAAACATGTTAGCAAACATAAAAATGCCAAGTGCATCTTACAGTGAGGGGGAAGAAATCATCACCATCAGCCTCATATTCCACTGTGTCCCCACAGTGTTACAAAATATTCGTATACTGTTGTTAGTTACACTATTTCAGTAGACTTACTTATATGTAGGTTCAAGGCATGCCAGTTGATGCATTTGTAAGTGTTACAAGCTTCTGCTTTGGCTACAGGTCAAAAATACTTATTTTTCTGAAAAACAAACCAAACAAAAAATCAAACATAAAAAGCCTATTTCTTATAATCAGTCTCTCAGCCTTCTTGGACAGACCATGAAGGTTAGGTTTTTTGGGTTTTTTTATTTTTCCCTTAATTTTCTTCCTGCTACAAAGTTCAGCTGAGCTGTTTTACAGAAAAGGGATATTTGTGGGTTTGTGTATTTTGCTCTGTTGTAATAGGTAGAATGCATATTAGTGGATTTAGAAATGTCTCTTGATTGCCTCAAGCAGTCTTCAATGACAAAGAAAAAAGTTACTGAATTTTGCAGCACTACCTGTGATGGAGATGTGATTGATGAGAAGCAGATGTAAAGAGCTTAATATAAGTCTATTTGATAAATGGATCTCATTTCTTTCTCACCCTCTGAAATATACAGAATTCAAATTTTTTTTCCTCAGTTGTAAGATATCTACGAGAAATACTACTCAATCCCTTCTTAAATAAGAATATTTCACATGCTTATTTAGTGATGAACCACAATGCTAAAATTCCTTGTTCATTTTGAACTTGCTTACAGAGAAACGTATTTTACACATCCACTGATGTTCTGAAGGGAATTCAATTCAAATTTCCCACTTAATGTGTTTGTGTAAGTTCTCTATCTGGAACCATAAACCTGCAAACTGCTGAAGACAGATAAAAATGACTGAAACTGTCTACTGCCTAAACTGGGCTTAGCTGTACAAAGGACAGCATATTTGCACAAGACGCTGTAGCCAATAATGGAAAATTGTTATGACTCAGATCCCAGTTCCTACCCTTTACATCCATACCCTCTCTTTGGGAAGGAAAGTAGTCTGAACCAAATATATACCTGCTACATATCTATCAGCAAAGTTGTGCTGACTGACCCATGTAGGTAGAAAATCTAGATGGACAAATTATTTGAAAAAACATCATAGTCTGATTGTTCATGAACAGAAATGTTCATTAATGGTCATTAATTCATTAATGTTGTAATCAGAATTTATCCAAGAGGAAAGTCATGCTGCATATGACTAAAGACAAACTACTAATAACGTGAAAAATCAACTCCTCCAAATTCCAAACAATCTTAAAGCCTATTTCTTGGTAAATTCTGTGGTTGAGGAGGGAGAGAGCTGATTGCGTGCTTATTTGCTTTTTTATTTTCTGCTACTGACACCACTAATTATTTCATACAAGGGGTTTTTGTGTTTGGTTTTGTTGTTGTTGTTTTCCTGAAATATGACAGAGAATATAAACCCCTTATTCTGTAATTATATGATGGAAAATTATTTGAAATATGACTAAAAGCAGAAAAAACATCTTGCAAGATCTGTGTCATAACATTATTCTCAAGGGACTGGCAGAAGAGCTGTAAAGCAGAAAGAAAATATAAAAGCCCAGGGGTGGAAGAGGAAAAATATACTGCCAGTAAAATGAAGGGACAAAGAGGAAAAATAGAAGAAGCCTTGGAGTGAAGAGAATGAGGAAAAGTATACAATGCCCCCAGATAGTATACCAGGCTGCAGCTCCTATGGGCCATTCTTGTGAAAGACAGGAACAAGAACACAGAAAGGTTATTGACTTTAACTTAATTTCTGATAATTTTGCTTTATTGTTCATCCTAGAACCTTTTCTGGTGTTTTCTTACATTCTTTGAACATGAAATAGTGAACTTCATGCATTTAGATGTGGTGCATATTACACCATACTCCTCACATATTGACCATAACAGAATGCTGAGTTACTGTTTTCCAAATATTGTCTACAATTACAAGATCTGTTATATAATTTATGGGTGTTTCCATTAAAAGCTATAGTTATGTACATAGTTAGTTACTTTTATAGCTAGTCATTTTCTATTTTTATTTCAGCATCTGCTCATTTGGAATGTGTGACTTTTGTACCTCCTTGCCACAGCTTTAATTTTTACTTTAAATTAATTAATTAATAATTAACCCTTTGAACATTGAAGTGATGCCATCCAGAGGAACCTGGATGAAGCCTTGAGAAGTGGGTCAATGTGAACCTCATGAAGTTCAACAAGGCCATCTACAACGTACCGCACCTGGGTTGCAGCAATCCCCAGTGCCAAAATAGACTGGGAGATGAGTTGATTGAGAGCAGCCCTGCAGAGAAGGACTTGGGGATACTGGTGGATACAAAACTGGACATGGGCTGGCAATGTGCACTTACAGCCCAAGAAAGCCAATTGTATCCTGGGCTGCATCAAAAGGAGCATGGACAGCAGGTTGAGGGAGGTAATTCTGCCCCTCTGCTCAGCTCTCATGAGACCGCACCTGGAGCACTGCATCCAGCTCTGGGGTCCCCAGTACAAGAAATACATAGACCTGTTAGTGTAGGTCCAGAGGAAGGCCAGAAATGTTATTGGAGGGTTGGAACACCTGATTTAGTGAAAGATGTCCCTGCCCATGGCAGGGGCATTGGAACTGGATGATCTTTAACGGTCCTCTCCAATACAATCAATTCCATGTTTTATCATTCTGTGACTATACTGATGCTCCTGGATCATTTTCTTCAGTCTTCCCTCTTATTAAACAATAGCTTTGTTTATTTAAGCACTTCTGGAAATAAAATTACTCACAAGGTCCATGAAATCTACTTGTCTGGTTTTTAAACCAACAGTAAATTCTCTGGTTTTGATAAAACTTTCAAAACTTTTGTGGATTTTTCTTTCTTTGTTTTTTAAGCAGTTTTACCATGTTGAATTTAGACATAATCATTGAATAATGGTATTCTTTATTACAATTTTCACCAATTTTCTTGGTATGAGGTTAGGTTTACCCATTTGCTTCTGCTGAGATTCTCATTAGAGCCTTGTCTGAAGTCTCATCTTTGATAGTTACAATATTTTCTTGCAGTAAAGGAACTGATCCAAACAGAATATTACACAAAAAAATTACTAGTTAAGTAGTTTGGTATTTGACAAGTCAATGACTCCTGTTGTTTTGTTGTTATTAACTTTTTGTGAAGCCTCTGATTTGAGAAATTGTCTCAGACTAGTAATAATGGGAAAATCTATATCTTCATCTACCTCAATGCAAATTCTCAGTGGGACTTCCTCTCCTGATCAGTGTCTGATCAGTGACTACATTTATGCTCCAGGGAGTGATCTGTAACCCCAAAACAAACTAATGCAGACTGCACTCATACTACATGGCACATAACACTTACTCACTTCTGGATCTCTTCTAGTGTCCCTGTAGCACTAAGAAATTCTTATTTCATGTTTGTTTTTTCTTCAGTTCAAAATGTCTGAAATAATGTGAGGCTAATTCTGAAGTCCACCAATGATATTTTTACAGCATGAAATTGAGAGTATGTAGTTCACACTGTGGGTTGTGGTATTAGAACACCTGGAAATACATGAAAATGAAAAACCTAATAAAATAACATAAAAGAACTATATAGGACAAAAGGAAGAAAACTTGCTACAATCTTGTTCATACTATATATTACGAGAGGTCCAGGAGCAAGCTGTCTCAGAACAACATCTGGATTTTGTTTTGAGGAAAGTAATTAATTCATTTTAAAAGAGAGCTACCAAATGAACTCATATGTTGCTACAGGTATGCAGGTAGATGTTGAGGCACTGGCCTAATGTTTAGTTAATAGAAAAGACCATGAGAAACTGCTGGATGTGACATGAGAAATGGAAAAGAACAAGCCAGGGAGGAGGAAAACCTAGTGTAGGTATGGGAAGAACAAGCATGAGAAGATGGAAAGAAGTGGGTAATAAAAGGAGATGGTCACCTGCAAACAAGCTGCTTGTCAGCACGCTTGTCTGACTGACCCTTGGGTTTGATCACCGCAGCCTATCCTATCTTCTTATGAAACTGTATTTCTAAATATTTTCTGTGTGACCTTACTCACTATTTTCTCTGTGTGTGTAATTTGCTAATGCATTTGAAGGTGGCATATCAGTTAACAGAAGGAGATCTGCATCAGCAGATACGCAAGATCTGAGACACTGACCAAGGAAAGGGCCTAGGGTCTGGCCTTGGGTATTAGATGAGGTTAGGGACCCTGCTAATGCTCTAGCAGAGTGGGAAGGAGAAACCTCTGGACCCCAGAAGTCCAGTGGTTTCAGCTTCTATTTTACACATTTATGCAGTGAAGATGCTTAGTAATCAAGACCCATGAGTGAACAGGAGAACTGAATAATTTGACAGTGTAGGTATATCTCTTGCGGCAATAAAGATGCTAATCAAAACCTGACTTTCAGCTTACCATCAGCTCAGAAAGAGCGCATACACACCCCCTCCATTACAGCAGACATGTTCCAGAAAATAATATCATATTCTAGAGCAATACATCCATCTGTTTCTCCAGAAAAGGAATTGTTGAAATATGATATCAGTTTCCTAAAGAGAAACTATCCAGATGAAGAAAACTGCTCATTCTCTTTGAAACAAAAATATGTCAGATCTTGAAGCAATCCTTCTCAATAATTTACAGTAGCCCTACCCCATTTGAAAACTCTAATAATAAATTAATCATCTTTAAGATGCAAATCAGTGATGCATTCAAGAACAGTTTTTGACTGAAGCATGTCTTCAGTAGTCCACTGCTAGAATATCCTGTGGGAACTGATCTCTACAAAAGTGTTCCCTAGCCACTTACATTGGTCTCATTTTTCTTCTTCAAGGCTATGTTTTTTTGCTGGTATTTGCTGTAGCGTAAATCCTGTTGGGTTCAGCTCCATCACAAGCAGGCTGCTTGCTCAATAGACTACAACAACAATGGGTTCTTTTTATCTGTCCAGGGATAGAGTTTTATTTCAAATATTCTTTATTTTTGGGGAAGAATTATGGCAGTATTAATGTGAGCAAAAATAAGCTTTAATGAAAATCTTACATGTTAAGGTTTCATGCACACTACAATATTGTATTTCTACTCTGTTCAATCTCCTCTGTTTTATATTGATGTGATCCAAGATTCAATGAATATTGCAAGAGGAGTCTATTAACTTAAATAAACATTTGGTCTGGCTTTGAGAATCAGGAGATACCTGTAGTGAAATATGTCTTTTTTTTAAAATAAAACAGCAAAAATGGCTGTAATTTCTGTGATAATTTTCATCTCATGTATCTTAAAGTTTTAATGCATTTCTTATTCCAAATTGGTATAAAAACAAAAATAAGTTCTTTAAAATTATAGTGTAAAGTTTCCTTCTACTCATTTTTTTCAAGATATGTTTATAGTTAATTTGTATAGTACCCTATGACAACTAAACCAAATCAGCTTGAAGTTTCTGAAAGAAAAAAAGTATTCTAGTTGTGTTGAGATTAATGAAAATCACACTTTTCTTTCTTCTATTTTAAATCAAATATTCCTATATGAGAAGTATTATAGTAACCTTTTCTGATTATCAGAAGGGTGATCAGTGATGAATTGTATTGTTAAATGAGATCTATGTTTGCTGACTTAACAGAATCAGTTAGTAAAAAAATATTTTAAAATATCTTTACCATGATGTTGAAAATAAAAATCTGTTTCTTCTTGCACTAGCTAGGAATTTATAGCAGCTTAAACCCTGTAAAATGTAAGCATAAAAACCAGAAGTTGTTCTAGTACATATTTATTTAAAAAAGAAAATTTTTGAAAGTAACAATCTATTCTGTTTTTACAAAAGCATTTTGGTTTTAAGGAAAAAAAGGGAAATATATACTGTACAAGACTGGTCTGTTGCAGTGTTTGCCCTCTAGGTCTTCTCGTAAATTATGTTTCCTGACAGCTTCTTCAGGCAAGCCAAATATGTGGCTTAAGTCTTGACAAAGAATAAATAAAAAAGACTAACACATCTTTCTTTAACAAAGCCCTAATCATAACTCAAAGTACAAACAAATTCTGACTACAAGACAGAAAACAATAGTTTTACAATGGCAATTGACATTTAATTTATTTTTGGGACTAATTACAAGTTGCTACTCACATCTTGACTAAACAGTGTAACTTGCCTTATCTCTGTGTTCTTCATTGCTCCATTAAAATAATTAAATTAAAATGTATTGGGTTTGCATGACAAGGTTTTGGGAGCAGAAGGGCTACAGGGGTGGCTTCTGTGAGAAGCTGCTAGAAGCTTCCCCTACGTCCAACAGAGCGAATGCCAGCCAGCTCCAAGATGGACCCGCCACTGGCCAAGGCCGAGCTCATCAGTGACAGCGGAGGCACATCTGTGATAAAACATGCAAGGGGGAAAAAAGCCTGTGCAACTGCAGCCAGAGAAGGGAATGAGAAAATGTGAAAGGAACAACCTCACAAACACCAAGGTCAGTGAAGAGGGAGAGGGAGGAGGTGTTCCAGACGCCGGAACAGAGATTCCTCTGTAGCCCATGGTGAAGACAATGGTGAGGCAGGCTGTCCTTCTGCAGCTCATGGCGGTCCATGGTGGAGCAGATATCCACCTGTAGCCCATGGAGGACCCCATGCCAGAGCAGGTGGATGTGCCCTGATGGGAACACTGACCAGGAGCAGGCTCCTGGCAGGACTTGTGGAACCATGGAGAGAGGAGCACATGCTGGAGCAGGTTTTGCTGGCAGCACTTGCGACCCTGTGGAGGACCCACGCTG